>OZ010597.1:82610875-82625875 GCA_963932145.1 Acanthosepion lycidas | reverse complement strand
CACATCCACATACATTGACCTAGACCATGTGTGGGCAAACTACGGCCCGCGAACCACATGCGGCCTGCCAAACGATTTCCTGCGGCCCGCCAAGCACAAACAGATTTTTTATTCAATACTAACATGCTCACGCTGCCAAAAATAACAACTTAAAATTGTTAGTAAAATGATAAAAAAAAAAAACAGTAAATTTATATTGAAGAATGAGATAAAATAAAAATACAAATAATAAAATTTTAATTTTTAAAAAACGGTTGATTTTTATCCATAATTTTTTTTATACACTTTTTACATTAATATATAAAGTAATCGTTCGAAAACATTCATAAAAATTGCATCTATCATTGAAATAATAGCATTAAAGTTACCGATTATTGCTCATTTTTATGATAAATTCAAATATTTTTGATAGATTTTAAGCTTTATAAAAATATCTGATTCAAATATATAACGATTTTTTTTCGTATATATATTATAAATTACCAGAAAAAAGATTTTAAGTCTTAATACATTTTTGTTAAATTAGTTTTAAAGTTACCTATTTTTAACTAAATTAGTGATCTTAATATATTGAACAATAATTTCTTAATTTGACTTTAAAAAAAATAAATATCATTATATAAGTTTCAAATGTTATAATTCCAAGATTTTAAGATGTATTTTATTCCTTTATTTATAGAAAAACCGAATAAAATAAATTTTCTACTCAAAAATATTTTTTCTCAGAAAAATCAAAAATTATCTTCTCGACTTCTCACTTCTACTTCGACTCAAAAAACACCGGGTATCCGTTTACGCAACCCATAGAATTAAGTCACGTGACATGAGAAAAAATTTAAAAAAATAGATAACCAGGTACACATTTGTTATTATATATAGACATAAAATCGAATGTAAGCATTTATTTAAATATTCTTATCTCTATGTCTCTTTTCTTGTTTTATATGTTTTTTTTTTTTTTTAACACTGTGTTTGTCTAGTTTGCTTATTTATAAGTGTTCAACGAACTGGATAACCATTTCTGTGCGTGCATGCATAAAATGGTTAATTTTGGCAACTTGTTACCGCGCCAATGACGCAATTTTTACTAATTCGACGTAATAAATCTTTTGTATTTTAACATAAACTTTACTATTTTATTTCGTATACTCTGTCCAAAATGAGTTCTTCGAAGCCATCTAAAAAGCGAAAAATTGAAAACAGATGCCAAGTGTTTAACAAAGAGTGGACTGAAAAGTATTTTTTTTTTTTACTGACATTGGAGGTAAAGCTGAATGTTTGATTTGTCCACAAACAGTGGCTGTGTTTAAAGGAATACAATTTAAAACGACGCTTTCAAACCAAACACGCTTCCTTTAAACATAATTTGTCAAAGCAAGAACTGCAAAAGAAGGCAAATGATTTAGTAAAATGTTTGAAGCAACAGCAAACTATGTTTCAAAAAACTTTTATACTAGCCAATAAAATTGCAAAACAGAATAAGTCATTTGCAGAAGCAGAATTTATTAAAGATTGCATGGTTGATGCTGTCAGTGTTGTGTGTCCTGAAGTTATACCAAAAGTAGAAGCTATATCTCTGTCACGAAGAACTGTTGTTCGTCGCATAGATGCAATTGCATCAAATATACAAGAACAGCTTTTAACAGCCAGTAGTAAATTTCAGGGGTTTGCTTTGGATGAGAGTAATGACATTCAGGATACTGTCCAGTTACTTATTTGCATCAGAGGAATTGACGAAAATTTTGAAATTACAGAGGAGTTGTTATCTATGGAGTCTCTTAAAGATACTGTGACTGGAAAAGATCTGTATAACAGTGTAATCAGTCTAAACTAAACCTAGATAAACTGGTAAGTATTACAACTGATGGCGCTCCTTCACTCATAGGCAAACATTGTGGATTTGTGATCTTAATGAATGATAAAATTAAAGAGGACTTTCCATCGCACAGTGCGTTATCTTTTCACTACACCAAGAAAGTCTCTGTAAGACCTCTTTAAAACTCAAGGATATTGTATTAGGTTGGTGCAAAAATAATGACGTAATAATGTCGCTTTTTGACGTATTTCTTAATGTCAAAAAACGACATTATTACGTCATTATTTTTGCACCAACCTAATAGATCCGATGGTGCGTGTAGTTAATTTACTAACAGCGAGGGGACTAAAACACAGCCAATTCCGAAGTTTCTTGGAAAATATCGAAGCAGATTTTACTGATGTACTGTACCACACTAATGTACGCTGGTTAAGTATGGGAAATGTATTAAAGAGGGTATGGGATGTTAAAGCAGAGATTGTCATGTTTTGTAATATAAAAGAAATATCCTGTGATTTTTTAACAAAAATGGACAGTGACGAATGGGTTTGTGATTTTGCATTTGCTGTGGACATTATGCAGAAGTTAAATGAGTTAAACACAACACTACAAGGAAAAGGTGTATTTGCCAATGAATTGTATGGGGAAGTAAAAGCCTTTCAATTAAAACTTGAACTCTTTGGCAATCAAATTAAACAACAAAAATTTGTTCATTTTCCTCACTTGAAGACACAAGCTTTTGCACAAGCATTATCAGAAAAGTATAGTTTCCAGTTGATGGCCCCCAGAAAAGAATTTATAAGAAGATTCGCTGATTTCAAAGCAATTGAAGAGCAGTTCGATTTGCTCAGCTCACCTTTTGTCTGTGACACAGAAACAGTTACTGAAGAGTTGCAGCTAGAACTAATTGATTTGCAAGCCGACAACTCTCTAAAGAAGCTGTTTGAAAATAAATCATTGAGTTCTATGCATCCCTGCATCAGGAAAAGTTCAGAAACTTGAAAAAATTCTCAAAAAAAACTGTTTGTTTTATTTGCATCAACTTACATATGTGAGCAGACTTTCTCAATAATGGAAATCAACAAGTCGAAGAAGAGATCACTTCTAACAGATTCTAATCTTCAGTCAGTCAAACACAAGCAATATGACACTTGATTTTGGTAAACTGGTAGATGACTGCAGTCAAGTGCCATTAGTATTTTTATCCTTCTGATGGTCCGTTGTGATGTTATAAAATAAATAATTATGCTTCTTTGATAGTTTCTATTTTATAATTGTAATAAAAATTCTTTCTTATTTCTTCAAACAGTTACTTTATCTTACTAATAAATAAGTTTTTCTACTTACATGGTACTTTAAAATGTTATATATTAAAACTATATTTTTCCTTTAAAAGCACTTTATTTTGCCAATTTTAAATATCAATTCTTTTGGTTTATATATACTATTCGGCCCAATAAAACTATAAATTTTTAGAATGCGGCCCCTGTACTAAAAAGTTTGCCCACCACTGACCTAGACAATATGATACCACAACCAAGAAATATTCAAGACTGAAAGTGTTATTAAACAAATACTAACCACTTATTAAAATAAAACTAATACGGGCAAATATACAAAGATAAAAAAAATGGTTAAAAATAGCATTATCTAATATATAAAAAACGAAAATTCTAAACACACAAATATCTATAAAAATATATATTTTAATCATATAAGTCGATATATGTCTCATTAGATATTAGGTGAAAGAAAATCAGATAATAAGAACTACCTACAGATATAAGTGTACAGTCAAACATATATACACATACACACATATATATGTCTACATATACCTACATATATATATATATATATACGCATACACATACGTATATATACACATACAGAAGCAACACATATATACATATACACACATACACACAAATATATGTCTACATATACATACATATATATATACGCATACACATATAAATATATGTCTACATATACCTACATATATATATTCGCAAACACATACAGAAGCAAGTATATATATATATATATATATATATATATATATATATATATATATATATATATATATATATACGCATACACATACGTATATATACACATACAGAAGCAAGTACAGACTGTTTCGCTCATCAATGTGGCTAGACATCAAGCTTCAAGCCGGGATCGAGACCCGACAAAGATTCAACCTCCAATCTATCGTCGCACGGCAGAGTGGAAGGGAAATTTTAACGTTTTTACTATGCGAAAGACATCGGTAGGTAGGAGAGCTCGATTCGAGTAGAAGAGCATTGCATTAGCAGCAGCAGTCACTGTTTCTTAAAATCACCCTTTCCTCTCCGAGATCTCACTCGAATATTTTTGAGAGTATATATATATATATATATATATATATATATATATATATATATATATATATATATATATATATATATATAAGTGATTATTTAGGGGATTTAGGCTAATCATATAGTTATTCGTTGAGCCTAGAATAATCCTCAACAGAATGCAGAAAGTATTGGACTTTTCGTCTTATCTGGGTCTAGCAAGGATATACAAGTGATTATTTTGGGGATTTCTCGGTAATGGATGCGCAAAGCAGATGAGTCCCAGACAGAACGAAACGGCCCTCCAGTGCTTTCTGCATTCTGTTGAGGATTATTCTAGGCTCGACGAATTACTATTCCTTGCTGGACCCAGCTAATTGCTGTGGAGTGATTTCGCAGTGAAGGCTTGTATTTGTACTAAATCGGTCCTAAAATAGGTTCGACGTACAAAACGTTAGGAACTTGATATAATAGGTATTACGCAGTGTAATCTTGTTGTGGTCGCTGACTACTTTCGTATTCGACTGTCATCCGACATCGACTGACCGACTGACGTTCGTTTCTCTTACTACTCCTTCTTATATTAGGTGGGAGAGTCTATTAACTATAGAATAGGTGTGTTTCACCATCACACCCCCTCCTGAAACTTTACTCCGTCAGAGTAAAACATTATCACCAGCAATGGCGAATATATACATGGAATACTTTGAAGAAATGGCATTAGAATCTATATCTCTAAAGCCAACTATATGGTTAAGGTACGTAGATGACACCTTCATACTCTGGCCACACCAGGAAGATGTTCAGGTTCTACTGGACCATGTGAACTCAATAAGACCTTCGATACAGTTCACAATGGAGAAAGAGAGTAACAACACACTCCCATCCCTGGATGTACTAATATCTCGAACAGAGCATGGATTCAAGACATCCGTATACCGTAAACCAACATTCGGCCTTACAACACCGAGCAAAAGTCATAAGTGGCGACCTAGAGATGTTAGATAAAGAATTGGTCAGTATAAGTAGTACCCTACAACGTAACAACTACCCTGGGTACATGGCAGCAGCCCCCCAAAACTGGGATAGGCGGGTACAAGAGGAGGACAACAACACTCAGAAAACAGTCTGCCTGCCTTATGTGAAGGAGTTATCAGAGAAAATACAAAGGATCTGCGGTCCATATAACATCAGGACAACCTTCAAGAGCTTGACAACACTACGCAGATATCTCTCTCGGGTGAGACCCCCCATACAGGAGAACATGACTAAAGACTGTGTGTACGCTATCCCGGGCAGCTGCGGAAAGGAATATAAAGGAGAGACAGGCCGCCCCCTCAAGGTAAGGATTCAAGAACACCAGAAAGCTGTAACGCGAGGGGAAGTAGAAAAATCAGGCGTGGCTGACCACATATGGAGAGAGAAGGGAGATCACTGTCCCCTGTGGGATCATGTTGAGATCATAGACAGGGAACACCATTGGAAAATTCGTAAACTTAAGGAATCAGCACATATGCTAGGCCACAAAAATCTCCTGAGCCGACCAAGCATAGAAATAAATACAATATGGGAACCAGTAATAAGGAGTGCCAGAGAAAAGCAATGATAACAAAGTTGCAATATGAGCTCTGGTAAATGATAACAGCAAAATTGCAATATGAGCACTGGTAAAAATGGTTGCTGAAAACATTAGGTTTATAATACCCAGAAATTCATACCCAGAAGGACACATGGCACAGTGGATAAAGGCGTTGGTTAGATCCAGTGACAGACCCAAAGAGTGTGAGTTCAATACCCGGTTAAGGCAGTGAAGAACTTTCAGAGGGAAAATTAGCAGGAGATAACTGATAACTGACATCCATCAAACATGACACGTGGAACTAGAACAGTATACCCCAGGGATCGAAATAAAGGGTTCAGTTCGAAATTCCAACCACCTGAAGAAGGCTGGAGTGTACAACGGCCGAAACGTTGTGACAAAGATGAGGACAATAGTCCGCATAATGTAAATACTGTACATAATAATACCTCATCTCAGAAATATAGATAGACTCAGGATTTTATTTATTTTTTACAGGAAATATGAAGAAAAAAAAACTTCATTTTTTTAGCAACATCATAGCGTATCTCCTACGTTTTGGACCCACTTTTAAATGATCAGTTGCCTTTACTTTTCTCCTGGATCGGCGTACCTCAGGTAAAATTGTTGCAGGCGTTGTTAGATTAAACATATCAAAAATCACCTCCATCGGCGTTTCTTCCGCGGGACCGCTGTCAACCACGTCTGAAGAGCGTCGTCTGATCTGATTAATGTGCCTTCTTCACATGAATTTTTCGCCTTTCACCAAGTACATCATATTGCCAATCCGCTTTTCTGTTTTCTGGTACCTCCATAGTGTTACCAGAAACAACCTTCCGCTTTGAGCTTCTTAAGGATGGGGTCACAGTTTCTGTAGGTTCTTCTTGTGGTTCTATTTGTTCAGCCTCTAGCTTCCCTTTTGTTGATCTTGTGCTTCTTAACGTTTTCTATAGTGACTTCAGTTGACTTAAATCATTTCATAATACTACATGTCCTTGGCTGCGGGTAACTCGCTCCCCAGTTTTTCTCGGCTTCATCTTTTCTTTCTGGGGCTTTTCCCCACGTATACCGTCGGTGTTGCCCATTCACTATACTCAACTTTTTTAAATACACCGGTTTTCTCGAATCTGTCCAATTCTTTATCTATCTGTTCAATTGAGGCAAACGGCACATTCCTTTTCTTTTTGAATACCGCCTGAGCGTTTTCTTTTAGCTGGAATTTTGCCTCCATTTTGGTACACGTTCCCAAACCTGGAGAAAAAACAGTAGGAAATGTTTCCTTAAGTTGCTTTACTAATTTTGGGGCTTCGGTGTTTAAACTTTCTACCTTGCAACAGAAAGAATTTATCGGTAGATCCCATAATTGGAATTCTGTTATCCAATTCGTAGCAAGTAAGTTCGTGGTATTTTCTATGACAAATAGTTTAGCTTTTCGTGTTTTATTTTTGTTTTTTTTATTTAACGTGACGTTTGTAACAAATTCTCCAATAAACTGTATTTTTTCTCCCGTTACTGACCTCGCGATTTTCTTTGTATTCATTAAAGTTGGTTTCCCCAACTTCTTCCACGTATGCAAATTTATGATAGATAGATCTGAGCCAGTGTCAAGTTGCATTTTTTTTTTATTATTACTTATTTCGACGTTAACAAATTTTCTGGTTATTCCATCTTTTACCTCGTTGGACTTTAATTATCTCATTTTATTGTCTTTATTTTTTGACCTCCAATGCGTGCTTTTATGACCCACTCTTTTACAGTTGAAACATTTTTATTCCTAAAATTGCAATATCTGTACCAATGTAGTTCACCGCAAGCAAAACATGGCTTCGGAAGTTTTTGTTTATTTTTCTCTGGTATTTCACTTTTTGCTTGATAATCCGCAATTTTAGAATTCTTTTTGGTAGACTGACTTTCTTCTTTGTAGTATTTTCCTTACATGCGAAACGCCAGACTGTTCTATCTTTTTTTAATCTTTTTTATGCTAACATATCTTGTGCAGTCCTCTGCCAACCTCTGCACCGTAATACTTGGATTGCTTTCCAATTTTGACAGCATTAATTTTCTCAACTCTGCGTCTCTTTTCGATACGAGCCCCTAAACAAACACCAAGCACTTAAAATTGTCTGCGCTTAACTCTACCAGCTTAAATTCTTCACAATGCTTATTCACATTGGCTGTATACGTTATATAGTCATTGAACCAAAGTCCATCTTGCACACGCCGTGGAATGTAAAAAGCTCACCGGGTGTTTCAAACACACTTAATCTTTTTTTAGGTATGCATTTAGGTTGTTTGATTCGTATGTTTATGGCTTAAATAGCAGGTTATCTAAAATTGCAGGTTATCTAAAGCCATAAAGAATACTTTTTTTTAGATAATAATGGATTAGTAATCCAAGCCCTACTAATTAACCTATAACTGGGGGAGAAGTGTTGGGTTTCCCTATGGTATTTGTGCGTAAGTGAAGAAAACAAACCCAACTAGAATTGGAACACGGTACTCCGATTAGCAATTCCAAGCCCTTATCCTTTCCAGTACACCAGCCGTACATTCAAGCTTACACCACCGGATATTCCCAAACGGTCACCCATTTACGTACTGACCTGGCCTGATATTTCTTAACTTCAGTACGGGAATGATGCTGACATAATCATACTTTTGGTTATATTCTGCTTTTGCCCAAGAGTGGGATCAACCAGTGCAATTTCACCACTTTAAATAATGCCCGGATGATATAATTGATAGCGTCTCGGAGTGAGAATTCGGAGTGCAGAGTTCGAAATCCAGTCGAGTTCTTTACATTAACTTACTCGCTAACACCCTTGGGAAAGGTACGAACTAATCCCCTAGCTCTGGATTAAATAGTAGGAAAAATCATTGCTGTTCTCAAACAATTGCCAATTAAGTATTCACTCGTACCCCTGAGGAATTATCCTTACAACCCAAAGTATGTTTCAGCTTTAAATAACTCTCAAAGGGTAGATAAACCGTAAAAAAGAACAAACTGGGTATCATAGTTCTACACAGTATGCTGTCTTTTGTAGCTGTTAACAATGTTTCCCTTTTGATATCCCTCCTAAACCGTAAGTCTTGATATTTAAATGGTAAATAGTGTACAGTAACATCATCGGCATTAATATTTTATCTACTATTATTTTATACTGAACTAATCCACCAGCTATGGATTAAATATTAGGAAAAAGCGTTGCTGTTCTCAAACAATTGCCAATTAAGTATTCACTCGTGCCCCTGAAGAATTATTCTTACAATCTAAAATATGTTTCAGCTTTAAATAGCTCTCAAAGGGTAGATAAACCGTAAAAAACAAACTGGACATCATAGCTCAGCACAATTTGCTGTCTTTTGTAGCTCTTAGCAATGTTTCCCTTTTGATATCCCTCCTAAACCGTGAATCTTGATATTTAAATGGTACTGTAACATCATCAGCATTAATATTTTATCTACTATTATCGTATACTGTTCTTCAGTTAGTTCCTTCTTACAGAGGTATATCTTTCGTTATATCTTTTCGGAATATTTCTGTAAAGTCAAACCTCAGTACTCCTGCAGTTGTCCGTTTATGTCACTTGTTTCCAGCCAAGGTCGTCGTTTGAGTGAAGTCCACGACGCACGATTTGTTTTGTAACACCGAAGTTGTTTTGAATAACACTGTTTGGAAATGTGTGTAAAATTGTACTTTCTTCAATGGTCTGTTAACAATTTCTGCAATCCATTTCTAATCAGACACTCCACTGACCGCAACACGTGCCTCTTACCCGATACAGCAGTCACCGTTCTACCTGTCGCCTCGTTATACCTTTTTTTATATGCTCATTGACTGCCACAATTAACCTTACGAGAGAGTGTTCGACTCCGGGGTCTATTTCTTTTATATGTGTGATCGGCGAAACACGTTCGAATCCCGTTTTCTTCTTGGAGGTAAGCCATATTCTCTAGTGTTACATTGACAGTTGCAAAAAATGCATGCAACCCTGGGCCCCTTTGCCCTCTACGATAGTTCATGACAAACATATAGTGGGAGACACGTGTTCAAATAACCAAAAGTTGTTTTTCCCGGCACCAATTAGATACAGCTGGGTTCACGGTTAATAGGTAGTGTCCAGTTCGTGTAGCAAACATTTAATTTTATATTCACCATTGATCTTCCTGGCGTTATCAGTTCTCAAGTCGGCATCTGCGCAGACGAGACAACCATTTACTCCTGTCTCAATAGTAAACCCGGCATTTCTGACAAAGTTAACCTGTCCGTTGTTTTCGAAAACGACCTTCAATCTGTGGTTGACTAGGACAGGAAATGGCTTGGGAATTTTAATGCATACAAAACGAAACTGCTGTCATTTACTCAACATACAGAAACGTCCCTGCCCCCTATCAGCATGGTCAATGATCAACTCCACGAGGGTGTTTCACTGTCTATTTATTGGTCTCACGTTTTCCATTGACGTGAGGTGGAATAACTACATTCAATCAATAGCTTCATCTACGGCATTCATTCTTTGTGCCGTGCCAGAAGGTTTTTCTCATCTGAGTCCATCCTTCACATCTACAAGTCTACCATTCGTCTACGCATTGAATAATGTTGCCATATATGTTTTGGTGCCCCCTCTGTCCATCTCAAGGTTCTTGCAAAATCCAGAGACGGATATGCAATGTGATCGGACCTGACTTAAGGTCTCGACTCCAGTCACTTTCTCACGGACGTAATATGGCTTCTCTCTGTCTTTTCTGTAAATATTTTCATGGCAACTGCTCTGACGAGCTATTTTCACTAGAGCCCCGACTGCATGAATTTAAACATGCTACTAGGTTGGCATCTCAGTCTCACCCTTTTACTGTCGAAACAGTTAAATGCACTTCTACTCCAACTGCTTCTTCTCTCGCACTTCCCAACAGTGGAACTCCCTTCCTCTTACTTGCTTCCCTGAAAACTATAATCTTCAAAAATTTAAATGTAATGTCAATCGTCGTCATCTGATGCCTTGATCTCCGTTCTTCTTTTTATCCTCCTCCGTTTTTGTTTTTTTTTTCGTCCTTCTCTCAGCATCCCACCCCTATACCCAGTCTTTTTCCTAACTTAAACTCTCTGTAGCCCCTTGCGTACTAGTGGTACTCTCGCCTTGCTTGGGGTAAAAAAAAAAAAAAAAGCTTCTCCGCTGGTGATTAGGATTACTAAAGAATTCATAGAGAATAAACTTTCAATGTCTAAGCTTTAACATGTGTTGTAGAGTAGTTTTCACAGTGGAGGCTTTTATTTCGCTAAGTCGGTCCTAAAAGGGTTCGACATACAAAACGTTAGGAACTTGCAATAATAATTAATGACGCAGGAATCTAGTTGCGATTGTTGATACTCCAATGTCCGACATCGACTGACTGACTCAACTCCACTGAGCCCAACTGGCGACTGCTACTACTAGTACTACTTATTATGTGTAGGAGAGTCTATTACAATAGAATAGGTAATGTTCTCGTATAACAACATGTTAGATGGATTTTGTATTAATCAAAGCATTATTTTATATCTTAATAATTATGCCTGTCGACAGATTACGCTGAATTATGAATATGAATCCTAGCGTTTCCAGTTTTTCTATAATTTAGATGATCAAAGTGGCATTTATTGACGACTAGCTTTATAAACCGTCTTCGACCGTGTCTTTCATTGCCGGCAATTTTTGCCGTTCAATTGGAGCAGATTAAGTTTAAAGTCAACCACCAGAAAATCAATATTGGTAACAGGATTCAACTGGGGCACGTCCCCAAATGGGAAAGTTTAACAATTTGAATGGGGGTGGCCGTGAGGGTCATATAGCCTGAGGTGCCATTAACCGATTTGGCCACAGAGCAACGTTCGGTTAGCAAGATTGAATTTCCTACCTTTAATGGAAGATTGAAGTTTAAAGGCAGTAAATTCAACCTTGTTAACCGAACGCTCCTCTGTGGCCAAATCGCTTAAAGGCATGTCGGTTCCGTATAGGATACAGGTTCGGTTCCTGTCGGAGGGCGAATATTTTCTATGAAAATTTCTCGGGCATTCAGGCCGGTAAATGTCGCTAATAGTGTTTATTATAATTATAACTCTCAGCAACATTTTGGCACGTCACATATATGAGGAGGGAAGGTGGCGTAATGGATAGCGGCTTGGATTGAGGAATCGGAGAGCCGAGTTCGAATTCCAGTCGAATCCATTCACTTACGTGCTAATATCCTTGGGAAAGATGTGAATCCTCTTCTTCTTCCAGCTACCTATAGATTCTATAGCCTGGGTTCTATAGCTTTGGATAGCAACTGGTCTAGGAGAAGGGCAACCTTCCGGCAACTCCTGCAGCCGCGCTGGTACCAAACTGTATTGGTTTATCCTCTCCTTCTGCTGACAGATGGCTGCCACGAAAATGACGATGTTCATACAGACCTTCTCGATGTGTGACAGCTTCAATGAAACTGAATAAACTGAGTCCAGTACACGTGTTTTGTATTTTCTTGTCCTTCTATCGTACTCCTTACTTTCTTTTGGTAAGGGGTGATAAGACTCTTCCACCATGACGTAATATATTCACAACTGATTTTTTGGTTGTCATTAAAATAAAAATAATGATGGTCTACGAATTTCTTTGATATTACTTTTAACTTGTCATTTTTTCATGTTATTGCTGTGGCTTGTATACGTAACATTCGAGTTGTAGTAGTAGATATAATAGTCTTAAGTTATCTATTTTTTATGTGCCATGCCCTTTCAGGATGTAGGCGATCATAGCTCTCCACCTCCCTCTATATCTTGCAGCTCTCAACAAGTTCCTTCCCTCTTCTTCCTCCCACAGACCACATTCTGTCATCCACTTGCTTAAGTCCGCCAAGTATGTCCTGCATTACATTCTCTTGTCTCTCTTTCCCTCTATTCGACCCGTGAGTATCAGATTCTCCAGGACCTCTGTCCTCATTATGTGTCCCAGAAACTTCATCTGCCTCTTCCTGATATTAAGTATAAGCCTTCTCCTTGTTTGCATCCTCTCTAATATCTACTCGTTGCTCACACGCTCGGTCCATGATATCCTTAGCATCCTTCTGTAGAACCACATCTCTGTCGCCTCGAGTCTCCTCTTCATCTTTGAGGAAATCGTCTAACATTTGCTGCTGTAAAGAAGAACAGATGTCACGTAACAGAATCCTTTTCTTTGTTACCAAAGAAATCCTCCCCTCTCGCAGTACACTGCCCAGCTTTTGGAATGCGTCCTTGACCATCCCAATATGTCTACGGATCTCAGCGTCGCACTTACCGTGTTCTATCAAGACGCTTCCCAGATATTTAAACTTCTGCGTCTACTTGATTCTAGTGTCACCGACCTTCAAATCGCACTTCGGGCTCATCCTCTTACTGATGACCATACATTCTATCTTCTTGCAGTTTATGCTTAGTCCTTTCTTCTCACTCTCCTTCGCCACCTTCTGTAGGAGATATTGTAATTTATTTTCCGTGTCGGCTATCAGCACTGTGTCATCAGCGTATCTTATGTTGTTAATATTATGGCCGCCAATGCTAAATCCCGGCAGAGTTTCCAATTCTCTCAGAACTGCCTAGCTGTATAGGTTGAACAGGTCGGGAGAGAAGACGCATCCTTGCCTTACGCCCCTTTCTATTTTTGCATATTCAGTGAGCTCATTCTCTATGCGCATGCATGTTGTTTTCTGCCAGTATAGGTTCTCGATTATTTTGATATCTTTCCGGAATATATCGAGGTTGCTGAGCAGTTCCATCAGGTCTCTGTGGCATACTTTGTTGCAGGCCTTTGCGTAGTCTATGAAACATAGGTACAGGACCTTCTGCATCTGTATCGCTCTTTCTGATAACAGTCTGAGTATGTTCCTTGTTCTGGTGTCTTTAACGAACCCGCACTGTTCTTGTCCTATCTCTGGGCTGATTCTGTTGCGCGCTCTAATAATTAGAATACGGATGATGCGTTTTGTCACGTGGCTTAAGATGTCTGCATTTCCGAAATCAAACATTGTCATTGTTTTGCAATGTCTATATTTCATATTAGTACATTTTAAAGTTTATTGTAGTTGCAATAGTAGATATAATAGTCTTATGGTGCGTGAATTTCTTAGTTCAAGCATTATCATTATGTGGGAAAATAAAATAAAATCAATAAGATAATAATGATAATAAATCATAAAAAAGAATAAGAAATACATTTTCACTTAAAGCTAGAAATAAATCAACCGTAAATTTTATTATCCCACTCGGCTTCGTCAAACGCCCATGAAGTGGCGCTATTTAATTCTATAAAAAGACAAATATTTAATTCCTCTACCTCTTTTCTCCCCCTTGTGCCAAGATATATCAGGCGTACACGAGGATATCCCTACTGGGATACGTCGTTTCCCCCGGTCCACTGACGACAGAACTTTCTTTCCACATTGCAACGTGTAGTATTCGCACGTGTCTTCCAAAACCTCTACCTATGAAGTAAATCAAACTTCTCTTTGGTCGTTCCAGTTCAGCGCAAGGCCGACTTCAGTTCGACCATTTATAACCATGCTTATCATGACTTGCCTGAACTTCTGTAAAAGAAAAAGTAACTCTCTTCCACTTTCCAACGCACAGCGTTCACACCTGTTTTGCCAAAACTCCACCGATGGAATAAGTACAATATTTCTTTGGTCGTTCCAACTCAGAGTAAGGATGACTTGAGCTTGATCATTATAACAATGCCGTCACTCCACCGTTGAAGTAAGACAAGTTTTACTTTGATCGTTCCAACTCAAGGTTGGCTTAAGCTCAGCCATTATAACTATCGATGAAGTAAGTAAAACATTTCTTTGGTCGTTCCAACTCAGCGCAAAACCAACCTGAGCTCAAACTTTATAATGAAGCTTATCCTTACTTATTCTAACTTCTGGACAAAAAAAAGAAAAAGGAAAATAGGCATACCAAAGAGACATTAAGAACTTTGTGTCACTAGAGATTTTATATTTAAAGGAGAAAATAAACTGTCCGTAGTAGAAACCCACGATTTTGTCATTCTTTCTTAGTATTGCTGTTGGCAGTTTTTATTTTTAGTAATAGACATAACCCTCTTAAGTTTCAATTTCTTTTCAAACATTGTCATTATTATTACATTTTCACCTAGCTTTATTTCAGTTGTCACTTTATTTTTTTTATAAAGTAATTCACCCCAAGCAAGGTGGGAGTGCCACTAGCACGCAAGGTGTTACAGAGGATTGAGAACAAGAGTAAAGTAACG
>OZ010597.1:82583375-82605875 GCA_963932145.1 Acanthosepion lycidas | reverse complement strand
ATTGTCCAGGAACGTAGGGCTCAAACGGTTAAGAGATACTTATAATCCATATATATATATATATATATATATATATATATATATATATATGAGTGTGTGTGTCTGTGTGTGTGTGTAGTAATCCCTCTTTTATACAAGTTTCACTAAAGATAACTGACAAGGTACTACAGTATAAACTGTTGTTAGATCCGACGTGCTTTTAACTGATGGTTTCTCTTGCTAATAGAGCCGCAGGTTAAAATTCCACTGGAGGGCATATTTATTTCTCTAACCTATGGACATTAATGGGTATGTCCCAATCCCCATAAATACATTGGAATATATTGTAAGTGGGTATAATATGATATCTAAGTAGTCCACCACTAGCAGTGGTTTACCTATTTCCTTGCGCTGGCGAGCATTGCATTTTGTTGATCTTATAGAGATCAACACTTCATTCACAAGCTTCGTTTTGGTTATTACTCATTCAGTAACCCTTTCTAGGTTACCATAGTTTTTCATATTTATTCAAGAATAGACTTTAATACGATATGTTTACAAGAACATTTTTTTGCCAAAATATGCTTTTTTTAATATGTGATTTGCTTTTGTTATATACAGTACCTATGAACAATAATGGATATGTCCCAATCTTCATAAATATGCTGGAAACTATTGAAAGTGGGGGTAATATGATGTCCAAGTAATTCACCACTAGCAGTGGTTTACCTATTTCATGCCGCTGGCGAGTATTGTATTTTGTTGATCCTCTAAAGATTACCACTTCATTTCCAACCTCCGTTTTGGTTATTCCTCATTCAGTAACCTTTTCTAGGTTACAACAAATAGGATTTCTCGAATATTTAGGCCGGTAGACGAAAATTTATATTGTTTAAAAAAATAAATGGGACGTCTATTCAAATATGGTTAGACGACTAAAAATAATGTTTGAAGTGATGAATGTATCAGTTAGTTAACTACTGTACTTGATAGACGCTTGGGCGATCATGTATCTTTCGATACATGACTGACAAGGCAGATTTTTTTCCGCAGTAAGTTGACATTTCTTTCTGCCAACCAAGGCTAAAGAACACAGTCTGCCCTGCTACTCAACCTATATCTGGGGGAAAAGCGATGTATACCTTTGCCAATGGTATTTGCGCATAAGTGAATATGACTGGGTTTTGAACACGGCTCTCCGCGTTTTCACTTTGAGCCGCTATCCATTACACCACAACACACATCCCTGTAAATATACACTGGGTTAATAAATAAATTCCATAACACAGAAGGTCCGTCTACGACACTCTGGAGTCGGGATGTTAAAAGTAACAGCAATCATCAAGTGACAAGCCTTTAAATTTAAAATATTAATCTATGTTTACCTTATATATTTAAAAAAATTTTCCCTTATATTGTAAAATTTCCTTTGGGCTATTACTTATCTATTTATTTTCATTCTTCCTTTATTTAATTATTAATTTTAACGTTTTTCTTGTTTATTAATAATGTCTAAACTTTTATTATAATATTAAATTCCTTTCTATAATATTAGAATTAAATAATTGTATTACTATTAAATTCTAAAATATTTCTTTAATCTACTATCTTAAAAAACACTTTATTAACTTTAAAAATTGTATTTCTTTATGAAGTTTTTTCTTATTTGAACAAGAGTTAACAATTTAAATATAGGTTTGTATATAGGTTTGTATAGGTTAGCAAACATTTTAGTATTTACAAGCTCCAGGGAATTTCTCTCTCTAGGAGCGAAATGGCTATATAAATGAGGTACAATTGAGTTTCATTTTTATATAATTTATTTATATGCTCTATAATAAATATATTGAGTTCTATTTTGTAAATCAGTTTTAATATTTTAATCTTTAATCGTTTTTAACTTCTGTCTAGACTTGTATATGTTTCTGTCTTCCTATTCCCCCTTAATACTTTGGTGTTTCTTTCCTTCTCTCTCTATCTCTCTCTATCTATCTCCCTCTTAAATACCTTCTCCCTTACTTACGTTTTTTTTCCACTTTTTTCCTCTCTTCTTTTTCTCCTTCTTCTTATCCTTTTTAATTTTCAAATTTAAAAAAAAAAAAAAAGTTACGATTCGTTTTTTTTATTTAGCAAACATTTTAGTATTTACAAGCTCCAGGGAATTTCTCTCTCTAGGAGCGAAATGGCTATATAAATGTGGTACAATTGAGTTTCATTTTTATATAATTTATTTATATGCTCTATAATAAATATATTGAGTTCTCTTTCGTAAATCAGTTTTAATATTTTATATTATTAGGATTCACTTGGATTACTTACCCACGGATTTTTACCTATGTATATGAATTACTTAATTATGATTATTTCAAATCCTCCTAATTATTTCTATCTGTATATTCTTGCTTGATCCGGCTTGGGTCGTATCTCGTGGAGGTACAGTACTATGGGTAAAGAGAAACTCGGATGAGTTCCACCACGGAATATGTGATCGAGCGGCGCTCTATTGAGTCTAATTTAACTCTCCGTCACCGAGGCCCGTTGGTACTGTTGGTATGGCGTTTGCCTCATATCGTAACTGTCAGGGTTTCAATTCTCGGTAGTGGATGCGCACTGCTGATGAGTTCCAAATATAGGCCGAAACAGCCGTCCAGTGCTTTCTGAATTCTGTTGAGGTTTCTAGACACGATGAATTACTTAATTTTGATTATTTCAAATCCTCCTAATTATTTATAATATATATATATATATATATATACAGGTAGTAATCCGTTGGTATAATCTAGGAGAGTCCTATTAACGCAATAATTTGAAATATGTTAAAAATGAATCACAAAAGAGCGATCAATGTTTATTTTCATTAAACAGAGCAAATTTTCTTTACAATTGGAATTAAGATACCTTTGGTAAATGACCGTGTGACAATTAGGATGTAGGGCAGCTCACTGGTCTCCTTGTCTCTCCCCGAACCCAGGCTCTCCTACCTCAATAATATAATTCCAGTAACGTTGCTTTCTTCACCCATAGCTGACAGTAAGTACCCTATAACATGCTCTCTATCTTTCTTTCTTTCTCCAAATAAACAGTACACTACAAATTGATACCATAGACAGTTTGAAAAATCCTGCGAATTCTAAAATTAAAATTCGTAGGTGAAAATGGTTACATACTAAAAGTATCTAAAGGTTTTCAATTGTAAAAAAGTGTATCAGTCTGTTCATATATATCTATATATCTGTTCATATCTCTCTCTCTCTCTCTCTCTCTCTCTCTCTCTCTATCTATCTATATATATATATATATATATATGTGTGTGTGTGTGTGTGTGTGTGTGGTAATCCGTTGATATAATCCAGGCGAGTCCTATTAACACAACATAGAATTCGAAATATATTAAACTGACTCACAAAAGAGCGCTTAACATTTATTTTCATTAATCAAAGTTTGTAAAATCATGGTCATTTACCAAAGGTATCTTAATTCCAATTGTAAAGTGTATATATATATATATATATATATATATATATATATATATATATATATATATATATATATATAGTTTGTGTGTGTGTGCGTGTGTGTGCGTGTATGTGTGTCTGTATACGTGCGTGTGTGAGGACAAAGACAGAGGTAAACGAAAAATGAGATACGCCTACAGAATTTCGAATCTTGAGGTAATAGATGATTTCAAATAATTTCTAACACGATTTATTACGAATTCCTACGTCAAAAAAAAAACTTCTGATATCGCTTTTCTGTTGTCTTTCAAATTCTCGCTCCAAGCGAGATTCTCATGCGCACTCGAGATTTTGTAAATGCTGAAAAATGCAAAGAAGCAAACCAACGACTTTATATATATCAGCAAAAGAATTTTTTTTTTTTTTCAAAAAAAGAAACCAAAAATTAAAAAAAAATTAGATTAAAAAAAAAAACAAGAAAAAGAAATAATAAAGTTAACAAGGCCGCAAAGTCTTATACAATATTAAAAATATAAATTTTATAACTGACAGTTTGTTCATTAACTTTTTCATTGGGACGACACACCTCTGTTTCCTGCATGTATATATTGTTTTTTTTGAGGTTTTTTTTTTTTTTTTGAGGTTTTTGTTTTTTGGGGGTGTTTTTGTTGCATTTCAGAAACAGGGGGTAATTTCATGCGCCTGAAAAAAAAAAAATCGATGATGTATATCAAACATGAAACTGTCCTATTTTTCTTCGGTTATTTTTTTTGTTTTGTTTTTGTTTTTGTTTTTGTTTTGTTTTTTTTCTGTGAACAGAATTAACATTTAGATACATTTTTAAAATATTATTTGGTAAATTAATCAAATAATCTACACGAATAATAATAATAAAAAGAAAACAAGAGAAACCAGGGCTGGTAGTTTAATTGACAAAGGCGTGGAAACAAGCACGCTTTACGATGTATGGAAAGGTGTCTTTGAACTTTGCTTTCTCTGATATGTATTGACGTGTTTGGTGATAAAGCAAAAATAAATATATTTACAGAAAACGAAAAATAGAAAAAAATAAGAAAACAAACAGTGAAACCAAAGCAGTGTCTTAGAATTCATTACCACTGATTGGCGTAAGGATATGTGTTTTAGGTGATATGGCTCAGATGTGTTCGTTTGTGGATATGTACGTCACAGAGATTTTTCTGTAGATCTTGCAGTCACATTGGAGTTTATTGTTTTTATTTTTGTTTTTTATGTCGAGCTTATGATTGGTGATTTTCGGATCATTAATAATTACCAATGGCATTAAAACCATTGCGCTTCGGCCCAAAAAGTAGGTCCTGAAATGAATCCAATTTTTTGACGAACTGGACGAAAAATTAACAATAGCTGGTTGAGATTCAATAATTACATGAGTTCTCTCTTTCTAAAAATAATTCTAAACGTATGCCTTCTTTCTTTCTTTCTTTTTTCTTTTCGTCTTCCTCTTTTATTATTGGACAAAGAAAGAACAATAAGTTATAAGATTCATGTAGTTTTGCGCATGACTCCAAACGTATTTGTTTGTGTGTGTGTTGTTGTGTGTGTGTGTGTTTATTATTCTTTTCCTTTTCTATGAACAAAAGTTAGTAAAGTTCAATGTATTCTTACGCAAGTAAGAAGGCATGAAAATGTTTAGTGGGAATGGGTACTATTTTCTAAGGATTTGGAAGAAGAAGAAGAAGAAGAAGAAGAAGAAGAAGAAGAAGAAGAAGAAGAAGAAGAAGAAGAAGAAGAAGAAGAAGAAGAAGAAGAAGAAGAAGAAGAAGAAGAAGAAGAAGAAGAAGAAGAAGAAGAAGAAGAAGAAGAAGAAGAAGAAGAAGAAGAAGAAGAAGAAGTGAGCTGCCCTACATCCTAATTGTCACACGGTCATTTACCAAAGGTAAAGAAGAAGAAGAAGAAGAAGAAGAAGAAGAAGAAGAAGAAGAAGAAGAAGAAGATATGAATAGATTCGGGCCAGCTCGGCATGCCCATACAGATGCTAAATGCAAACCCCTAAGGAAATTTTGAAATTTGACCAATCCCAGGAGAATTTTGAGGGCATATAAAATGGATTTTAGAGTATATTATAAAGCTAACGTAAGCTAGGTCAAACTCATTGGCTTATTATTCGCTCACTAAAATCTTCTTATTTTAATAACACACACTTAAAAAGACATCGATACTGTTGAAAAATTCACTCATCAAAAAAATGTTGCTTCAGGGCCCTCTCTGCGATTAGGGGCCATGAAGCTTAAGCTTCATTAGTTTCATAGTATGCACTGCGTGATAAAAAAACAAGAAAATAACATTAGACTGTGATATTGATAAGGAAAATGGCTTGAGAATAATACTGACAGAGTTGGTCGTGCCTTTATGAATAAAAAAAATATCAACAGGATTGATCCTTAGCTCAATGAATTGATTGACTGAGAATAAAGACATGAAGACCTTGCACTTTAAAGGACCCCATGATTATGGAAAGACATGAGTTTAGACGAACGTCATTACACTCAAAGAAAAAAAAATTGATCTCATTTTCTCATAATATCGATGCTATCTTCTACAAGTTTGACTCCTACATAAAAGCAGACGTAACACATCAATTAAAAGCAACCAAGGCAAATTCATATACATATCTTCTTATAGACAGATAGATAAGTTAATATTAGGGTGGCACAAGGCTACTGTGGATGGGCTCCTAGTGAGAATCAAATTCGCATCACTAGCGAATTCGACTGTGATGAGATTGCTAATCACCTCAATATAGGAGGGGCCCTATGTTTTAACAAAGCCAAACGCCAAATGAATGGAGGGTGATTGTTAGAGGAAGATTATGCTGCCCCAATCTTCAGAGTGGAGGCGTGGTCTGTCTGCTTTGAAAATTTAAATTTATTTATTTCCTTTTATTCGAATTAATGTATAAAATTGACCTTTGGCATCCGTGGAATATATGCAACTATTCCATCCACAATGCAGCCTCAAAGATAGATAGATAGATAGATAGATAGATAGATAGATAGATAGATAGATAGATAGATACGAACAGACTGAGATAGATAGATAGATAGATAGATACGAACAGACTGAGATAGATAGATAGATAGATAGATAGATACGAACAGACTGAGATAGATAGATAGATAGATAGATAGATAGATAGATAGATAGATACGAACAGACTGAGATAGATAGATAGATAGATAGATAGATAGATAGATAGATAGATAGATACGAACAGACTGAGATAGATAGATAGATAGATAGATAGATAGATAGATAGATACGAACAGACTGAGATAGATAGATAGATAGATACGAACAGACTGAGATAGATAGATAGATAGATACGAACAGACTGAGATAGATAGATAGATACGAACAGACTGAGATAGATAGATAGATAGATAGATAGATAGATAGATAGATAGATAGATAGATAGATAGATACGAAAAGACTGAGATAGATAGATAGATAGATAGATAGATAGATAGATAGAACAAGCTGAGCTAGATATATATGAATTGACTGTGAGAGAGAAAGATATATAGTTATTATGAATCCTTTGAGATGGGTGGATAGATGGTAGATGAATTGGAAACATAGAAATACGTTTCGTGGATATTTGTGCTTAATGCATTGATCGGAATGTAAACGAATATTTTGCCAGTGAAAGACACACAAAAACTACCTGATGATGCACAGGTCATTATATTCCCCGTGCTATACTGCAGCGGCAGGTGTTCCTCACTCTTTACAACTACCGTTGACTGTCGACTAACTTGTACAATGGACAACATTAGAGAGAGCATGTCTTTAAAATGTTTTTTTTTTTTCTCTTGAAGCGAATTTCAACAAACCAACAAATGTTTTAGTAGTTATTATTATCATAAAAGATTCAAATCAAATTTTTGCATTTATATTTGTTTTCTTTTTTCGTGGGTAGGATTGGGTTGGGTGATTTTTTTTTTTCTCACGCCATTGAAAAAAAAAATAACTTTTTAAAAAAATTATTTTAAAATGTTTTTTTCTTATTTTATTGTTGCGTTTGTTGCTATCATTGTTTTGATTTAATCGTTAGCAATCAAAACAAAATGGCCGTTTATTGAAATCTCTCTTTATATTTTATAGATATTGTCCATAATGGTATTTAGAATGGCAACAAATTATACGACCGCCCCGGGTAGCACAAAATGTTCAGTCTCGTGTCGCCACTAGCTCCAGACCCATCGTATTATAATAGGCTCTATCAGCAAAGGACGATTTCTTTTTTCTATTCACACTGTTATGCGAGAGGACAGACGTGGTAGCATCGATTCAAATCGATAGTGCGAATAAGATGGTTAGGGGAACGTACACCTAATTCTTGGCTTAGCTTTTCGCCACGTGCGGACTAGCCTCACTGAAGAATCTGAATACGAGAGTCGTGTTGACTCTTGAAAAATTCTTGCGACTCTCTGTTCTCTTTGCGACGTTTTGGTCTTATATCCAAAAACTTAGACAAAGGCAGTCCATCCCCATCAGAATTCCACGGGGCCTTCTGCTCAGTAGTTAGCTATCCTGGACCAGCATCTGCATTCTGTAACACAACGCTTGTTATGATGCTGGCCTACGTGGAATCACAGAGAATAGGGAGTGACAGGATCGACTGCCTCTCTAAGTTTCTCCGGACTAAGCAATCCATATCAGAATTCCACGTCCACGGGATCTTCCGACGAGTTTTTAGCTATCCTGGCCCAGCCTCCGCATTCTGTAACAAAACGCTTAGTATGACGGTGGCCTTCGTTGAATCGCAGAGGATAAGGACTGTCTCTCTAAATTTCCCCGGACTAGTACTGCTATGTTAAATAGTTTCAGACTCAGAGAAAATAAATCCCTGATCTGACTCAGCTCTTCTTCATATCACTGACAAAAGGATTTTGAAATTTACGCAGTGCTGCTTGTCTCAGTAAGATGAAACAGGCTGTATATTGCAAGTAGCTAGAATTCTAACTTGAATACGCTCTTCTTTATCTTTCAAATAAGGAGAGTTATATAAAATCTGCGGTTCATAGCATCACAGAGAATAAAGGGTAGTTAATTGGCGTGAATGCGCGGGAGGCAAAACAGATACTAGCGCAGAATGCGGAAACGGCGCCGCAGTTCAAAGTCCCGGGATCGTCGATTGCGTTTCCTTTCGCCGTAATGCATTTGATAAAGGCACAAATCCGTCTTCCTTCACTCCCTAGCCCGGTAATCATCTATGGGTTAAATAGCAGAGTAGATAGAATTCTCTATTCTTAGGCGGCAACCAGTCTAAGAAAAGGAAGAAATCTGAATTCCAAACCGTTGAGGAGGACAACAGGAAAAGTATCTTTGCCAAGAGGACGTGGCAATTCATAGATAATTAAAAAAAAAAGAAGACACCTATAGAGACATCGTCGTTTAAGACCTAAAGGCATATAGCATTTTAAGAAGAAGACATGGCAGTGCCCATCTTCTCCTCTCTAATTTCCTCGAGGCAGTCACTACTGGCCCCAAAAGTAGAAAAGTATCCCTAACTTAACTGGGGTTATTTTTTTGTCAGTGATCGACATATGCCAAGATGGAAATTTTCGACAATATATATATATAGTTTAATTTAGGATATTACATCAAAAACATGTCGAAAAACGATACACAATTGTAGTCGTGTTTCAACGCATCTCAACAGGCGTTAGTAAATATATATATATATATATATATATATATATATATATATATATATATATAAAGAAATATAGTTTTATGGTTTGCTATACTTATGGAATAAAGTGCTCAATATCACAGATAGAGCTTATGTAAATATAAAAGTGAACATTGAAGTCAACACTAAGAGGCGGCAGGCTGTTTCATGCTATATGCAATCGCCAGGCCGCCTGACGAAAGTTGACATTCAACACCATCACTTGAGAAGACACCAGAAGTGTTGAAACATAATGTCTATATTTGTAGTGATTTTATAAAAATTTTATGTTATAATTTGCGAATAAATTATATTAAGAAAAGTATGTGTTGGTTATTGGAATTTATTCCGTATACACCAATCTTATACTTGGATATATATATATATATATATATATATATATATATATATATATATATATATATATATATATATGTGTGTGTGTGTGTGTGTGTGTGTGTGTGTGTGTGTGGTAAATAAAAGTATATTCAGCTGACATTTGATCTCGGTCTACCGGAATAGTTTTTGCCGTGCTGATAAACTTAGCTGTCTGTGATTATTTTTAACATTTTTTAAATGCCATATCCCTTCATGACGTAGGCGATCATAGCTCTCCACAGATTCCTCTTAATTATCTGCGAATGCTAAGCATTATTGAGAAAAGTATTGGTGTCATTTCCTGTTGTCATCTTCACGGTTTGGAATTCAGAATTTGTCTTCTTTTAGATTGACAGCCAAGACTTCAGGGCCCTGTCTACCGTGATGATGGGAGGGGGGTAAGTAAAGAATTCATGCCTTTCTTATATACGTTCAATAGTGAAAAAGTGAATGCAGCCATGCAATATTAAGAAAGATAGTGGAGTAGCTTCACATCACTGTTTCATAGTTTGGAATTCAAAGCCTTCATTTCATTTGATTTTTTATTTAATTTTACGTTTAAACCTATTATCTACACTATTCGGACTATTGTCCTCATCTTTGTCGCCATATTTATTACGTTTCGGCCGATGTACGTTCCGACCTTCTTCAGGTGGTTGGAATGGCGAACTGAAGCCTTTATTTCACTCACTGGGGTAGACTGTTCTAGTTCCACGTGCCATGTCTAATGGATTTCAGTTATCAGTTATCTCCTGCTAATTTTCCTCTCCAAGTTCCCCACTGCCGTAACCGGGTATGGAACTCACACTCTTTGGGTCTTGTCATTGAATCTAACCGATGCCTTTATCCACTGTACCATGTGTCTTTGAGAACTTGGAGAGGGAAATTAACAGGAGATAAGTGATAACTGACATCCATTAAATATGACACGTGGAACTAGAACAGTCTACCCTAATGAGCGAAATAAAGGGTTCAGTTCGACATTCCAACCTCCTGAAGAAGGCCGGAGCGTACAACGGCCGAAACGTTGTAATAAATATGGCGACAAAGATGAGGACAATAGTCCGAATAATGTAAATAGTGTACATAATACCTCATCTCGGAAATATAGACAGATACTGAAAGGCCGAAACGTTGTAATAAATATGGCGACAAAGATGAGGACAATAGTCCGAATAATGTAAATTGTGTACATAATACATGATCTCAGAAATATAAACAAATCCTGTTATCTATTCGTAATTTTTCTTGGGGTAACAGAGCTATGTAATTTTAATCGCCCGTTTTCTCCAAATTTTAGCTCTGTTTAAAAAGAAAGGTATATTGTGTACGTTGAAATTCGTTCTTTTTCCGCCATACTTGTGTCTTTCTTTGTCTTTCTTTTTACTTTAATAAAGCTTTTAATTTATTTACCACCAACCAGACCTGGGTTGCATAAGCGGATGTGAATAACTAGGCAGGACGCTCATGCCGACATTCATGTTTACCGAATTCATACTGTAGGAACAATTCATGTTCAAATTCATAGATGATGACGACAGGGAAGACGCCATATTGGCTATATTATTCATTCCCGGGATTGAGTTCAGTGTATTGTGGGTAGCCGCCGCGGCAGCCGAGAGACCGCTGTTAAGATTCATATTCATATTTGAATTACTTAAGTTATGCTGTAGCGACAAATGGTCCTGCGTCTTTACCAGCGACCCATTAACTGTCGACTGGCACGGTTTCCCGTCCCGGACTAAGACAGGCACAGCAACCCGACGTGGAGACGGCAGAGGGTTCATTTCCAAACCTTTCTCTTGGCGAGCCCTTTTAAGTTTATAGCGGTGATTTTGAAACCAGATTTTCACCTGAGTCGGAGTTAAGCGGATGATGCTAGCCAAATGCTCACGCTCGGGTGCCGATAGGTAGCGCTGTTGTCGAAACCGGCGTTCCAACTCATAAGTCTGGGCCTTTGAGAACAGCACTCGGCGTTTACGTTTTTTCTGCGATTCTGACGCTCCACTGCCGTTACTACCGGTGCCTCCAACGCTAGTAGCTGTTTGAATCGAGTTAGTGCTGCCAGGTGAGGCTTTCGAATTTCTGCTTCCAGCCCCGGGGTCCGGAGATGGTGAGGCATCCTCTAAGTTGGTTCTACAGTCACCCAAATTGCTGCTTGTGACGCTGTCGTTTGAACAGCTACTGTTGAGGCTGCTGTTGCTGTTGTTGCTATGATGAAGCGGATGTTGTCTTAAAATCGGGGACTTCACATCCCCCACGGAGCTGACGCACTTCGCCTCCAGGCTGCCTTCGCTGGATGGACTGCCGGCTACATTCGCTGTTTTTAAGTCCTCGAGACCTGAAAAAGAAAGAAAAAGAATGCGAAAAACTAATAACTTGAATATATTTACGATTATTCTGCTTCGGTGTATGTAAAACTGTTCTTTTTTTATTCAGGATCAAAGTGTAGTATCTGCTTGATCCCTGCTCCATTTGATGTATATGATAATTCTGCATTTCTCTGTGTCTATAAGGTTACCATTTTATACCAAAGAGCAGAGTGTAGCATATGTCCAATCCCTGGTACTTCTGATCTATATTCTACTTGTTTGTAGGCACGACCGTTACATTTTTCTACCCAGGATCAGAGTGTTGTATCTGTTCAATCTCCCGCCCCTCTGATCTATACTATTATTCTGCTTTTTGCATATACGACTATTACGCTTCCCTAATAGGCTTACGACCACATCACGTTGAAACGCCGGATCACCCGAAGTTAAGCAACGTCGAGACTGGTCAGTGCCTAGATGGGTAACCGCTTGGAATTACCAGTTGCTGTAAGCTTGGATGTGCGGCTGGTGTAATGGATAATGGCTCAGAATTTTTAATCAGAGAGACGAGTTCTAATGCGGGTTGGGTTCGTTCTATTCACTTACAGACAAATACCCCAGGGAAAGGTAACAATTCACACCTTTCCCCCCCAGCTGTGGGTTATTTAGTAAGATTTGTATTACTAAAGCATTATTATCTATATTTTTTAATTCTTATAATCTAAAAATATTTTCTGCCTTTAAATAATCTGCAAAGTGTTGATAGACCGTAAAAAACGAATCAATCAATCAAAAAGATGTCTTATTAAAGATCAGTGTGTAGTAGTGTCCGATCCACATAATTCAAATGTGCTTATCTATCTATCTATCTATCTATCTATCTATATTTGGTCATACATATCACATAATCCAAATGGGCTAATCTATCTATCTATCTATCTATCTATCTATCTATCTATCTATCTATCTATCAAAGTTTGGTCAGGCATATCACATAATACAAATGTACTTCTCTTACGCTATCAGCTTCAGTTTGTTCATTATATATCTTTGTTCTTATCTATCTATCTATCTATCTATCTATCTACCTACCTACCTATCTATCTATCCAAGTTTTGCCTTATCTGTCTATAGATTCGTATGACTGGGATAGTGAAAGCGAGAGTTAAAGAGATAGGTAGCTAGAGAGCAATAAAGAGATATATATATATATATATATATATATATATATATATATATATATATATATAGATAGATAGATAGATAGATAGATAGATAGATAGATAGATAGATAGATAGATAGAGAAGGTGAGAGAGAGTGTGTGTGACATAAAGATAACAATTATTTATAAACAGAAATAAAAATTTAAAAAAATATTGAATTTAAGAACGTCCATAAATATACAACAGGCTAAATGAAAGTCAAGGTAAACTATGGATGATCCATGATGTAATACCTCATCAAAGAAAGTGAGTAAATTGTGTTATTGTTGCTGTTGAATATTTTGATAATGTTATCATTATTTATATTAGCTTAGTTTGAGATTCATTTACATTTTTTATATTTTATAGAGCAAGAGACAATGAACGAAAGGTTGAAAGACAGGTATGGATGAAAACGTGTAAACTTTTCGATATATTAGAATATTTTTATGGAGGTGCTAGAGCCAAAGAAAAATAAAACTGAGAATGTAGTGGAAAATTTCTGCATTTATTACTGGATTTTTTTAAATGGAAGGAATCCATGTTTATTTTATCATCATCATCGTCGTCGTCGTCGGTCTTCTGACCATCTATGGCCGTAGGGTCGCCCAAAACCTAACCAGCTCCCTCTACATATCTGGATGTTGAGAGCATGAGAGGTATTCACATATCCATGGCGTCTTGGGCGCGTCAAACTGGTGTCGCCAATGCGAAGGCTCGCTTTATTTAGGGGCACATGGCCATTGGTTCTATCACCTCGGGAAAACCCGTCTCCCTGCACATAGATTCCGGTTTAGGAAGCTCTCCAACCAGCGATGTCATGTTTATCACCGCACTCGCTTCATACATAGCTATGGAACCAAATCCAAACCATTGATAGTCTTTTCTGCACATAAATTACATAGAAATTATGTTCTGTATATCCGAGCGCTTTCTGCTATATATATATATATATATATATATATATATATATATATATATATATATATATATATATATATTGCAATGAATCATTCATACAAAAAGTAGATTAGTAAAGTTAATGATATAAAATGGCGTAATCCATTCGTAAACAAAATTTTAAAGGTACATTAACCTACAAATCACTCGATGAATGTTATGACCTTTTTTTTTTACTTATAATCTATATATGGTTTTTCTTTAATACGCAAGTACTTTCAACTGTACATTCAGTCATCTTCAGTCATGGAAATTATTTTGTTTTTGGTAAAATTCAGGTAGCATCCTATACAACAAAAAATGTAATGCGAATCAAAATATCTCTTTTTGAAATGTGTTATTGTTAACGGATACAAAACTTTTGGAGCGTGCAGTGGCAACGTTAAGGTTGAATTTTTTTATTTTTTTTTGAAATTTTAAGAGAGTATGTTTTTTTGTTGTAGGAGTTTATGAGGCAATGTGGCATGAGCTAAATTGTTCAATAAATAGAGTAATGTCTCAGTTTTTATCCCGTAGATATGAACAGAATTGATAAGATAGATAGATAGATAGATAGATAGATAGATAGATAGATAGATAGATAGATAGATAGATAAGGAAGGAATCGAAATAGATAGATAGATAGATACATACATACATACCTACGTATAAATACATAGATAGATAGATACATACATACATACATACGTACGTACGCACGTACGTACAAATAGATAGATAGATAGATAGATAGATAGATAGATAGATAGATAGATAGATAGATAGATAGATAGATAGATAGATAGATAAATTAAGGAAGCAATGAATTGAGATAGATAGATAGATAGATAGATAGATAGATAGATAAGGAAGGAAGGAAGGAAGGAAGGAAGGAAGGAATTGAGATAGATAGATAGATAGATAGATAGATAGATAGATAGATAGATAGATAGATAGATAGATAGATAGATAGATAGGGAAGGAAGGAAGGAATTGAGATAGATAGATAGATAGATAGATAGATAGATAGATAGATAGATAAGGAAGGAAGGAAGGAATTGAGATAGATAGATAGATAGATAGATAGATAGATAGATAAGGAAGGAAGGAAGGAATTGAGATAGATAGATAGATAGATAGATAGATAGATAGATAGATAGATAGATAGATAGATAGATAAGGAAGGAAGGAAGGAATTGAGATAGATAGATAGATAGATAGATAGATAGATAGATAGATAGATAGATAGATAGATAGATAAGGAAGGAAGGAAGGAATTGAGATAGATAGATAGATAGATAGATAGATAGATAGATAGATAGATAGATAGATAGATAGATAGATAGATAAGGAAGGGAGGAAGGAATTGAGATAGATAGATAGATAGATAGATAGATAGATAGATAGATAGATAGATAAGGAAGGAAGGAAGGAATTGAGATAGATAGATAGATAGATAGATAGATAGATAGATAGATAGATAGATAGATAGATAGATAGATAGATAGATAGATAAGGAAGGAAGGAAGGAATTGAGATAGATAGATAGATAGATAGATAGATAGATAGATAGATAGATAGATAGATAGATAGATAGATAGATAGACAGATAGATAGATAGATAGATAAGGAAGGAAGGAAGGAATTGAGATAGATAGATAGATAGATAGATAGATAGATAGATAGATAGATAGATAGATAGATAGATAGATAAGGAAGGAAGGAAGGAATTGAGATAGATAGATAGATAGATAGATAGATAGATAGATAGATAGATAGATAGATAGATAGATAGATAAGGAAGGAAGGAAGGAATTGAGATAGATAGATAGATAGATAGATAGATAGATAGATAGATAGATAGATAGATAGATAGATAGATAGATAAGGAAGGAATGGAGATAGATAGATAGATAGATAGATAGATAGATAGATAGATAGATAGATAGATAGATAGATAGATAGATAAGGAAGGAAGGAAGGAATTGAGATAGATAGATAGATAGATAGATAGATAGATAGATAGATAGATAGATAGATAGATAGATAGATAAGGAAGGAAGGAAGGAATTGAGATAGATAGATAGATAGATAGATAGATAGATAGATAGATAGATAAGGAAGGAATTGAGATAGATAGATAGATAGATAGATAGATAGATAGATAGATAAGGAAGGAAGGAAGGAATTGAGATAGATAGATAGATAGATAGATAGATAGATAGATAGATAGATAGATAGATAGATAGATAGATAGATAAGGAAGGAATTGAGATAGATAGATAGATAGATAGATAGATAGATAGATAGATAGATAGATAGATAAGGAAGGAAGGAAGGAATTGAGATAGATAGATAGATAGATAGATAGATAGATAGATAGATAGATAGATAGATAGATAGATAGATAAGGAAGGAATTGAGATAGATAGATAGATAGATAGATAGATAGATAGATAGATAGATAGATAGATAAGTAAGGAAGGAAGGAAGGAAGGAATTGAGATAGATAGATAGATAGATAGATAGATAGATAGATAGATTAAAAGAAAGTGATCTCCCATGGCCTCAACTATTGTGAATGCGATTTCTTAATATTTGTTTTCTTTATATTGTATGTATATGAACAAAAGATAAGAACAATCCACCTTTATTGACAGCCGACCACCTGTTCAAATCACAAATTGCCCTCCTTTGAGTTTGTTCATTCGTTATAAATTATTAGAAACCGTTCGCTATTTTACGTTGATCCATGAGGTCTCGCATCTTGTCCAATGGTCACTTTTCTATATTATGAAGTGTTGCCTATTTATTTTGATGAATTAGTTCTTCAATCTTTATAATATATTTTAAACCATTGGCTAATTCGTTAAACCCATAGGTTCCCCTGTGTTGATAATTTACTATACAATTTTGGATATTTGATTTTCTCACATCATTTTTACCTGGTTCATTCGACTTATATTATAAAAATATATCAGGTGCATTACTTCTCGCTTGTTGAATCTTTCTGTTGTATTATTATTGTATTATTGATCGGCTTTTTTTATGCATTAGTTCTCGCTTGTTCTTTCAGTCTTTTTATTGTGTTATGAACCGATGGTGTGTACAAGCCATAACTAATCCATCAAATCAGATACTATTGTTTATAGCACAATATAACGTTTGAACAAGGGAGGGGAACTCACGCATCAAAGTCAATCGGAAACCATTCACGACTCAATAAAACAATTGCGCAACATGCAAGAATCCAGACATCAATCTAAATATCCATCTGTGTATAATCAAACATGGCGATTGATCAACAAGCCATAACTAATGCGTGAAACAATTCTACGCAATACTACGAATCAATTATTATTTCTTATTGATCAGAAGGTAAAGAAAATGTGGTTACATAAATCAGATATTTTGTGAAAGATCAAGTCAATGATGATTTAATAATTGCATTGTATGCAACAGTTCAGGTTTGGTTTGGTTTATTTTACGGCATATCAACACCTCAATGGGTTGTTTAATGTCAACAAGATTTTTAGGATAGGTTCGTATGAATAGAATATGTATTCTTTGTAAGAAATCAGTTTGGTTTGGTTTATTTTGTTTCACGGCATATCAACCTCAATGGGTTATTTAATGCTGACAAGATTTTTAGGATAGGTTCGTATGAATAGAATATGTATTCTTTGTAAGAAATCAGTTTGGTTTGGTTTATTTTGTTTTACGGCATATCAACCTGAATGGGTTATTTAATGCTGACAAGATTTTTAGGATAGATTCGTATGAATAGAATATGTATTCTTTGTAAGAAATCGGTTTGGTTTGGTTTATTTTGTTTCACGGCATATCAACTTCAATGTATTATTTAATGCTGACAAGATTTTTAGGATAGGTTCGTATGAATAGAATATGTATTCTTTGTAAGAAATCAGTTTGGTTTGGTTTAAAAGAAACAATCTTTTCCCATGCAAACGTTCATGCGAATCAGAAAATTTAAAAATTCAAAGAAAAGGTTAATTTCAAAATCTTCTATTATTTAAAATATATAAAATATGAATTAATCTGAATAATGATAACATTATCAAAATATTCAACAGCAACAATAACGCAATTTACTCACTTTCTTTGATGAGGTATTACATCACGGATCATAGTTTACCTTGACTTTCAGTTAGCCTGTTGTATATTTATGGACGTTCTTAAATTCAATATTTTTTTTTAATTTTTATTTCTGGTTATAAATAATTATTATCTTTATCTCTTTCTCTCTCTCTCTCTCTCTCTCTCTCTCTATCTATCTATCTATCTCTCTCTCTCTCTCTATATATATATATATATATATATATATATATATATATATATATCTTTATTGCTCTCTAGCTACCTATCTCTTTAACTCTCGCTTTCACTATCCCAGTCATACGAATCTATAGACAGATAAGGCAAAACTTGGATAGATAGATAGATAGGTAGATAGATAGATAGATAGATAGATAGATAGATAGATAGATAGATAAGAACAAAGATATATAATGAACAAACTGAAGCTGATAGCGTAAGAGAAGTACATTTGTATTATGTGATATGCCTGACCAAACTTTGATAGATAGATAGATAGATAGATAGATAGATAGATAGATAGATAGATAGATAGATAGATAGATTAGCCCATTTGGATTATGTGATATGTATGACCAAATATAGATAGATAGATAGATAGATAGATAGATAGATAGATAGATAGATAGATAGATTAGCACATTTGGATTATTTGATATGCCTGACCAAACTTAGATAAATAGATAGATAGAGAGAGAGAGAGAGTTAGAGAGAGAAGCATATTTGGATTATAACCTGATTCAGAGATATCATATGTTTTGGATGATAACTTCATCCGTATCATAGTGAATGCTGGACAATCTCATCATAGATGAAGAAAGATTTGAGTCGACAGAAATTTGGTTCTACAGAAGGATGCTGAGAATAACATGGGCCGAACATGTGAGTATGACGAAGTTTTAGAGAAAACGAAAACAAAAAAAAATACTTATATTTAGCATCAGAAAGCGACAATTGGAATTTCAAGGACACGTAATAAGGAAAGAAGGCTTGGAAAATTTGACACTCACAGGACATATTGAGGGTAAGAACTATTTTTAATTCTGTTTATAAATAAATGTTGCAAATAATCTCCTTACATTTGGCTCGATAAAGTCCTTCGGAGGACGAAAAACATCAGCTTTCTTTTATCTTTATTCATATTATCCTTTACTGATATATTTTTAATTATTTAATTTACATCCCTATATATATATATATATATATATATATATATATATATATATATATATATATATATATTAAAGTGAACATAGAAGTCAACACTTAGAGGCGACAGTCTGTTTCATGTTACACGCAATCGCCAGGCCACATGTGGCCTGAAGATTGCATCTCGCATGAACCAGACTGTCTCCTCTAAGTGTTGACTTCTATGTTCACTTTTATATTTACACACGCTCTATCTCTGATATTGAGCACTTTATCCCATAAATATAGCACACCTTAAGACTATATTTCTTTATATATATATATATATATATATATATATATATATATATATATATATATATATATATATATATATATATACAAATGATAGAAAGAACAGATGGAGCAAAAATCCACTGTTCGTAGCACAATTACTTTTTAAAAAGTGCTTAATACAAATTAGAGTAATATATTATTATATGCAATCATAGTATTGAAATATGAAAGCATTTTGTAGCGATGTTAACATGCTTTATTATAATCTCTTATAATAAAGTTAATAATGATAATAATATATATATATATATATATATATATATATATATATATATATATATGTGTGTGTGTGTGTGTGTGTGTGTGTTTGGATGTGTGTGTGTGTTTGTGTGCAGTTGCATCTCTTTCAACGTTATTTTGAATAAATACTGAATAAATCCTATTTTGAATAGACACTCCGTTTGTTTATTAAACCGTATATTTATTTCCTTATACCGACCTGAATAAATACACTGCTTAATAAATTAATGGAACGTCTATTGAATTATGAGTGTCCATTAAAATAACGCTTAAATTAATAAAAATATGTCGGATTGAAAAATACATCCATTAACTTAGAAAATATATGTATTTATGTATGTATGCATATATATATATATATATATATATATATATATATATATATATATACACACACACAGATATATATATATATAATTACATGAATCATTCATACAAAAGAGGATGTCTGTAGGAACAGACGAAAGCTTCTAAAAAATAAAAAAAAAACCTTATGAAGCTGGAATTTAGAAACAGGGATCATATCATTCATATACAGGTTTGGGATTAGTGTGACTTATTGAAATTGTTTGCGAAGATGTATTCTCGCCATTTAAATCATTAACCTCTATATTTGTTTTTTGTATGAATGATTCATGTAATTATAAGCTGAACAGCACCTATAATCGAAATATATATATATATATATATATATATATATATACAGAAAATATATAAGTGTATATATATATATGTCAATCTATATTTATATGTATCTATCACTTACTATATATTTGTCTATCTCTATCTATCTCTCTTTATTTCTCTCTCTCCCTATCTATCTATCTATCTATATATATATATATATATATATATATATATATATATAGTAAGTGACAGATACATATAAATATAGATACACACATATGTATATGTATCTATCTATATAGCAGTTATAACACCTACTGATATACGTCATATAATTTAATGTATTTCAAAATAAAAGCAATATATATATATATATATATATATATATATATATATATATATATATATATATATATATATATATATATATATAATATTTTAATAGTAATACTCGGTCGAATAGCACAATTTATGAAAACAAATTGGTACCCAAGGAAAATATTGGGAAAAAAAGAAAGCACTAGAATCATTCGAACAGGCCGAAATAAATCAAAGAAAAAAAACCAAGCGAGTAATAAAGCTATTAGGTTGGTGCACAAATATTGTCGTTTTTTAACGTTAAAAAATACGTCAAAAAGCGACAATATTTTTGCACCAATCTAATAAAATGTAGAATGCTCCATACGCTAAGCAGAGTTGGGATAAATATAATTAAATAAATCCTAATACCCTGAAGATCCGTTTAGGTGAAACCTAGATAGGTTGTTCCTGGCTCGTGAAGATTTATTTTACACACACACACACACACACACACGTACACGCACGTACACACACACACACACACATATATATATATATATATACTTGTGGATAATATTAGTGTTTAATTGTTTACAATTCCAATGGAATAAATTATGACCATGGAATATTAGTGTGTAAACCTTTTTATTATTTTGCATATATATACATATATATACAAATACATACATATATATATATATATATATATATATATATATATATATATATATATATATATATATATATATATAGTTTATGAAAAACTAGGTAATCCGTATGGGTAAACCTAAAGATGATAAAATCCAGAGAGCTCAATGTAAATCCAGAGCAAATAATTTAAATAAAAACAGACCAGCTTAAGGTTCCATGTAATAAATTCTTTCACCGCAACCCTTTTAAAAGGACTGCGGATCACCAGACTTTACTTTCAAACAAAAAATGAAAAAAAAATTTACACATTTTTGACGGGCCGTATTAAACATATGTAAATTAACGAAGTGAGGAAGTGAGGGGTGAGAGAGAGAAGACATCAGTGAGTTAGCAGATATTGACACATTTAAACGGTTAACTTAACGGAAGTTATATATTGAAATCGAAGGGGTAGAGAAGGAAAAAACTCATAGAGAGAAAAAGAGAGAAGGAAGTTAAGAGAGAAGAAAAGAGAAGAGAAGAGAAGATGTCACAAATTTTCTTTGTAAGAAAGCTAGAAACAGACGATGTTATTTTGCTTTACTTTGAAAGTGTTATTTTAGGGTGTCATAAAGATATATATATATATATATATGTATATATATATATATATATATATAATATATATATATATATATATATATTAGGTTGGTGCAAAAATAATTTTAGTTGACGTTCAACATTATGCCAGAAAACGACATTATTTTTGCACCAACCTAATAATAATATATATTTATATACATATATATAATTTATATATATAATAATATATATTTATATATATATATATAATTTATATATGTAATAATATATATTTATATATATATATAATTTATATATATATATATATATATATATATATATATATATATATATATAAATATAAAAGTGAACATAGAAGTCAACACTTAGAGGCGACAGTCTGTTTCATGCATGAAACAGACTGTCGCCTCTAAGTGTTGACTTCTATGTTCACTTTTATATTTACACACGCTCTATCTCTGATATTGAGCACTTTATTCCATAAATATAGCACACCTTAAGACTATATTTCTT
>OZ010597.1:82570875-82578375 GCA_963932145.1 Acanthosepion lycidas | reverse complement strand
TATAAATGAAGGATTGCTGCCTAAACACATACACTATATATATATATATATATATATATATATATATATATACATATATATATATATATATATATATATATATATATGTGTGTGTGTGTGTGTGTGTGTGTGTGTGTGTGTGTGTATTAGTTTGGGGCAGAAATAATGAAGTAATAATGTCGTTTTTTTACGTTAAAAAATACGTCAAAAAACGACATTATTACGTCATTATTTTTGCACCAACCTAATATATATATATATATATATATATATATATATATATATATAGAGAGAGAGAGAGAGAGAGAGAGAGAGAGAGAGAATGAGTAAAGGTAATAAGTCTGCTGGTATATAATCCAAGTGGATCCTAGTAATATTAAAACTGATCCAAAAAAACAGCTCAATTTACTTATAAGAGAGCCAATGGAATTCGAATTCAATTCTCCGAGCCCTCAATTCGAGCCGCTAGCAACTACTCCACAGTGAGAGTGAGCGTTAGCGAGAGAGAGACGGGGGCGGGAAAAAGATAAAGACGAAGAAAGAAAGGTAGCGAGACGGAGAGTAACGGACCGAAAGAAAGAAAGAAAGAAAGAAAGAAAGAAAGAAAGTCGATAGGAGGAAGTGAAGTACATTATCAAACCATTTATTTACAAACAGCTTTAACATGTAAACGAAACTTGTATGAATTTAAGTGTCTCGTTCGGGGCCCGAAGCATGTCTTTCGTTCGAACGATCAGATTCTCATGATGACGCACACGCAGACCCAGTCAGATACGGACGTTGACACATGCGCTTTAGCAACTCCCCCCCCCCCCGCAAAATTACTTAAAACATTTAAGCCCTGGGAGAGACAACAAGCACACGCCCGCCAAGTTGAAAGAGACCAGCAAATTCTAACTCTGCACGGACAATTACGCAGATAGCGATTTGTGCTCGACCCGATGACAATTAGCTCAATGGCAAACAATGTCAGTCGCGTTTGCCCGTCAGCCAGCCTACGCCCCAAAATCCCCATCTACCTCGACCGCCCACCCCACTTGCAGGCACCACGAACGACAATCTTTCCGTCTCATGCATTAGATCAGTTGGCTTTATTTTACATGCCATTAATTGAGCCAACCCTACTTCTCCCCTTCCCTCGTTGTCACTCCGCTGGACGGGACACAATACTAGAGTTTCTTTACGTTAAAAAAAAACCGGAAGGTCGCTTGGAACATTATCTGACGTTTCAAACAACAATAACAACAATAGTTATTATTATTATTATTATTATTATTATTATTATTAGGTTGGGGCAAAAATAATGTCGTTTTCTCACATATGTTACTATGTGATAAAACGACATTATTTTTGCACCAACCTAATATTATTATTATTATTAGGTTGGGGTAAAAATAATGTCGTTTTCTCACATATGTTACTATGTGATAAAACGACATTATTTTTGCACCAACCTAATATTATTATTATTTGGTTGCGGCAAAAAATAATGTCGTTTTCTCACATATGTTACTATGTGATAAAACGACATTGTTTTGCACCAACCTAATATTATTATTATTTGGTTGCGGCAAAAATAATGTCGTTTTCTCACATATGTTACTATGTGATAAAACGACATTATTTTTGCACCAACCTAATATTATTATTATTATTACGTTGGGGCAAAAATAATGTCGTTTTCTCACATATGTTACTATGTGATAAAACGGCATTATTTTTGCAACAACCTAATATTATTATTATTATTAGGTTGCGGCAAAAATAATGTCGTTTTCTCACAAATGCTACTATGTGATAAAACGACATTATTTTTGCACCAACCTAATATTATTATTATTATTATTAATTGTCGGAGAGGAGAACGCGTCGAAAATCATCTGGTAAAAACAAGAGATTTTTATTTTTATTTTTTATCTGAGTCTTCTCTTCATTCAAAATACATTTAGCGCGTAGTAAATGGAGCATAACGTTGGTAGTACAAACATATATATATATATATATATATATATATATATATATATATATATATATATATATATATATATATTGAACAATAAAAATATTAAAAAAGTTAAAATCTTCAGCCACACTGGGTTGTATATTAATATTCTTTCGTTTTTATTATTATTTCAGTTAGATTCCTCAACTAGTTTCGGCCAACATGGCCATCATCAGGAGAGAAAAAAAATTCTGCTTGCTGGTAGCAGTGAACGACAGAAATGAATGTCTTGATGGAGAAAATGAACTTCTGTCTGTAGTTTTCATTTGTTTTTTTTGTTTTGTTTTTTTAACATGAATTTTGGTTAGCCCTTGTGTTGGTCAAACAATCTCTTTTAAGTTGTTATTTAAGATAAGAGCTGAATGGATTCATGCTGCTCTGAATTACCTTGGTCGTTTTGACAGTTTTATTGGTTCCTGGAAAGGGGATGTGTCTCTGCAAAATGTGTTATATATATATATATATATATATATATATATATATATATATATATATATATATATATATATATATATATATATGGCATAAAAAAGCAAGAAAATTCATATTATAGGCCATGATAGATTTAAAATAAAAACAAATGTATCATGGCCTATAATATAAAATTTCTGTACTGTTTCAAACATATTTAAATATATATATATATATATATATATATATATATGTGTGTGTGTGTATATATATATATATATATATATCTATATATATATATATATATATATATATATATATATATAAATATGTAATGAAAAACAAATCACTTTAATGTACATTAAAGTGATTTGTTTTTCATTACATATTAGCTCTGTCCTAACATTGAGCTCTCAGGATTTCATCCTCTTTGGATTTACCAATTCGGTTTACCAAGTTCCTTATAAATTAATTATATATATATATATATATATATATATATATATATATGATAACATCATGAAAAAAATACTACACTGACGAAAACAAAGCCGAAACAACTCACTACGCCGAAAATGTTTAGTGAATGCCTAAAATTTTTGCCTTGGTTCTTCCTGGATTTCACCATTCCTGGCAAAATCTAACTGAAATCGACTAGAATAATGTGTACTCGCACCAGTATAAAAGTTTAGTCTGATGAAGCTCTAAAACCTTCACAAGAAAACTTGTACCAAAATGTCAAACATTTTTCCTACATATATATATATATATATATATATATATATATATATATATATATATATATATATATATATGTATGTATGTGTGTGTGTGTGCGTGTGTGTGTGTGTAAAAATATATAGAAAATAGGAAAGAACTTGTTAGGTAAATAATCCAAAGTTCTTTAGTATTTTTGTTATTTTTAAAAAAATAGTGCTCGATGCAAAAGTAGAGCAAAAATTTATTTAAAAATATGATTCCAACGCTACATAAGTTATAGTACTTTAATTCAATTTAATTCAAATAATTATCTTGAAGTTTTCGGCTCTTGTTTTGAAACATGAGAACTCTTATGTAGCGTTGGAATCATATTTTTAAATAAATAATTATATATATATATATATATATATATATATATATATATATATATAGATATTGATATAGATATAGATATATATATGTTTGTATTACACAACAAAATACAAAATTACGGATAGATCTAATTCAGCTGACGAAAACTTCGTCAGTCTTATTCAACCGTGGTGTATAGACTGAGTTCGAGTCGGAATTAGAAATTTAACTGTGACAGCCGTCGAAACATTAATACAGAATTTATATATTTCAATGTTTCAGTCAGACTAAATACTCGAGAATGAGGAACGTATTAACCTCAAAAGGAAGAGGAGACATACTATTTTATTGTGCAATACTGTTTATTTGCTCTGTTATAATAAATACATTGAGCACTTTTTGTGGATCAATTTTAATATTTAATATCACTAGCATCCACTTGGATTATATATCAACGGATTTATTACCTTTACTATATATATATATATATATATATATATATATATATATATATATATATATATATATATATATATTAAATAAAAACAAACCACTTTAAGGTTCCATGTTAAAAATTATTTCACCACAGCCCTTTTAAAAGGACTTGCGGATCATCAGACTTTACTTCCAATTGGAAATAAAGTCTGATGATCCGCAGTCCTTTTAAAAGGGCTCTGGTGAAATAATTTATTACATGGAACCTTAAAGTGGTCTGTTTTTATTTAAATTATTTGCTCTCGATTTACATTGAGCTCTCTGGATTTTATCCTCCTTAGGTTACCCATACGGATTACCTAGTTTTTCATAAACTATATATATATATATATATATATATATATATATATATATAAATAATTACTGCTTGAATACACTATATACACACACACATATATATATATATATATATATATATATATATATATATATATATATATATATATGTGTGTGTGTGTGTGTGTGAAAATATTGTAGAAAATAGGAAAGAAACTGGTTTGGTAAATAATCCAAAGTTCCTTTGTATTTTTGTAATTATTTTTAAAAAATAGTGCTCGATACGAAAGTAGAGCATAAATATAATTATTTATTTAAAAAAAAATTTCGCTTGAAGATGGAATAGAGCCTACTTTAACTCAAGTTAATTCAAATATTATTTTGAAGTTTTCGGCTCTTGTTTTGAAACATGAGACCTCTTATGTAGCGTGTTGGAATCATATTTTTAAATAAATAATTATATATATATATATATATATATATATATATATATATATATATATAGTATTTTTAGGCAGTAATCATTCATTTATATATGTTTCATTAATGACGACTACGATTAAGCTTTTTATTTAATTTTTCTTGTGTTCGAACAAGAGCTTTCTTTTTTGGACACAGTGTGTAGAAACTGTCCAAATGTCCTGTAATTCTGAGCGCTTTGGCCTATAGTTTTAGCGATTATCAAGGATGGTTTTACTTTTTCAGTTTAATTGGATGTATGGGTTGTCTATGTTTCTAGAGTTATAGGGATTTATTTTATTTTTCGAACACAGCACATTGTGACCGTGTTCGTAGTTAATATTATTGAATGTTGGCTTTTCCTTTTTTATTATTAAGGCTTCCATTATTTTTTATCTTTTTTTTTTTACCTGTGGATGATGTTATTGTGTGTGTATTTTCTACTAGTATGTTTCGGATGGCGTCTGGTAATTTTGCGTGTTTAAATGCATTTTAAAAGAGCTGTGATCAGATAGGTGCAACGTACGGCCTCTGGATAGACATTTAATCGTGTGATCGATGTAATTATTTATTAATTCGGTTTGATCAGGCACACAGTCCCTTAAGGGGCATTTGAACTCATAGATAATGTTCTTTCGTTGTAATTTTGACTTTGCTGGTATGTTGTTATTTTTGAGGATAAGGTTAGCTGTCTTCAATTTTTTATAGTAGATAATTAATTTTATTTTTTTTATTCGGGTCATTTGGGGGGGTGTATTTCTTTATAATATTTCTAAGTGAAGATTCATCTTGTTTGTAGTTGGTGTGCATTTGTTTTTTGTAGAAAATATTTATGTTATTTTTGAGTGTGTTCACTACAGTTGTTATTTAGAAAATAGTCTCATTTGGTGGTATATAAGGTGGTTAAGGAAGTCATTGTTAACTAACCTGTGTTTTGCATTGTTGAGTTCTTTAAGGAAGAATAGACGAGAGAATGAATTCTGATGTGCTCCTTTTAGGAAATTTTTTATTACTGCTATTCACCTTTAAAGTCAAGATGGCAAGAGAGTCGTTTGGACAGGTTCTACACACTCTGTGTCCAAAAAAGAAAACACGAAACTTCGAATACAAGAAAAATAAAAAGCTTAATCGTAGTCGTTTCCGTCATCTTTAATGAAACACACACACACATATATATATATATATATATATATATATATATATATATATATATATATATATATATATATATATATATATTATCTTATCAAGCTGAAGTAAGGCAATAAAGCCACTGTGATACAAGGGGTTACTAGGGGTGGGAGAATTAGAAAACAAAATCTGTACAGTGGAGCGGGAACAAAAGAAGTGTAATCAAGAGAACAGAAGATAGCGATTGATATTGCATCTAAAATGTAGCAGATTAAAGTTGGCCGGAAATCATGGAGCCGGAAGAGATTTCCACAAGCAGGGGGTGCCGGACCATATGTGACAGCAATATTCTAAGCATGGACGAATGGTAGACTTATAGATTTGAAAGATAAGATTCTGGAGAGAAAAATAGCCTCGCAAGACACAGTGAACCAACTTTCTTAGCAGTTGACCTAGCAATGGACTCAACACACAAACACACACATACATACACACACACACACATATATATATATGTGTGTGTGTGTGTCTGTATATATATATATATATATATATATATATATATATATATATATATGTGTGTGTGTGTGTGTGTGTATGTATGTATATATATATGTGTGTGTGTATATATATATATATATATATATATATATATATATATATATATGTATGTATGTATATAATGTAATGAAAAACAAACCACTTTAATGTACCATTACGATAATTTATTTCACCTAAATCCTTTTTTAAGGATTCAGGATCATCAGGTAAAACTTCCAACAACGAATTGAGAAAAAAAAAATGTATATATATATAATAATATATATGTATGTATATGTATGTATGCATGTATGAAGAACGCAAATTTTTTCTTTAATAAGATGTCTCGAACATTCAGACCGGTAGGTGAATATAAATAAATATACTGCTTAATAAATAAACGGGGCGTCTACTCAAATACGCGTATCAACTAAAAATAACGTCATAAAAATATGTCGGATTAATAAAAATACATTCTAATATACATACTTTTGTCCACTTTCGTATTTCTACCCGTTCTATGCCTGATATTGAGGACTTTTATCCATAAATATACCATGACTGACAATTATATTTTTATCATACTCTATTTATTGAACAATTTAGTTCATGCCACATTGACTGAAAAAACTCCTGCAGCAAAAAAATTCTCAAATTACCATATTAGTAAAAAACGCACTCTCTTAAATTTTCAAAAAAAAATTCAACCTTACCGTTGCGACTGCACGCCCCAAAATTTCTTATCCGTTAATAATAACACATTTCTAAAAAAAACATATTTCGATTAGCAGTTAATCTTTCGTGTACCGCAACTACCTGGATTTACTAAAAAAAAAAAAAAAAAAAATTTATTTCCATGCCGGAGGATGGCTGTAAGTACAGCCGAAAGTACTACAGAATAAAAAAAGACCTTATACAATTTGAAGTTATTAAAAATAAGGATCATAACATTCATCGAGTGGTTAACTTTAATAAATTTGTTTGCGAGATGTTTTTCGCCATTTATATCATTAACTTTACTAATCTACTTTTTGTATGAATGATTCATGTAATATATATATATATATATATATATATATATATATATATATATATATGAAAATATAGTTATCAGT
>OZ010597.1:82558375-82568375 GCA_963932145.1 Acanthosepion lycidas | reverse complement strand
CCTTTAACACGGCTCTGGATCATCAGACTTTACTTCCAAAGGTTGAAATGAAAAATGAAAAATAAAAAGAAATTCACACATTTTTGACGGACCTCATCAAGCATATGTAAAATTAACGAAGTGAGGAAGTGAGGTGGGAGAGAAGATATGAGTGTGTTAGATGTACCATTTCAATTACTTATTTTTAACCCCACTGTGTGTCGGCTAGACGTTGCTTAAATTTAACGCGTCTTGTCTCTAGATATAGATGGCTAAGAGGTGAGGGAGAAGACCGACGTTAAAGGAAGAAACTACAACAACCCTAATAAATGACATTCCACGAGGACAGGTTTCATTCAAATTCTTAGATGCTGTTAATTCGCGTTACTTTAAAGGGCATATTTGGGAGGTTATGGTTTGATATAGATCTAAATGTCTAAACAATCTGCGAAGAAATCAATTTGATGTTTGGTGGAGTTTTGGGTATTTTCTATGAAACAGTCGATTGGAAAAACTCATAGACAGTACATTGAAAGAGTAATCCATTTTATATTTAGTAATCTTTTTTATTTTTCTAAACTTTTATCTTATTGCAGCAATAAGACCTATATATATATATATATGTCTTATATATATATATATATATATATATATATATATATATATATATATATATATATATATGTCATATATATATATATATATATATATATATATATATGTCTTATACATACATATATATATACATATATAGATACATATATAGATACATATATATATATATATATATATATATATATATATATATTACGAAATGGACAAAGTCCGACAATTTATTTATTAAAGACATTTTTATAAAAAGAACTTTAAACATAAAAATGTCTTTAATAAATATATATATATATATATATATATATATATATATATATATATATATATATATATATATATATATACATATATATATATATATATCAGTGAACATTGAATTCGGCACTCAGAGGCGACAGGCTGTTTCATGCTAGACGGCCTGACGATTGCGGATTCAGGATATGTGTTATCGTTCCTTTCATCCCAATCCCAAAGTTTTAGCCTCACTAAAATAAAGTCGACTACTGTGGAAGGTGCTGGATTACTAATACTTCTAGAAAAGAGGCGGAAAATGATGAAAACTTTGTGCAAAAGAAACGCGAGTCCATTGTACACCGGGGTCCGAAAGTCTTGTTAACCCTAGATAATATAAATTTCATTTCAGATGGCTGAGACGAGGTTCTAAAGTTTGGAAGAGAAGAGAGGACTGGTGACAAGACTTTCGAACCAACCTGTATATGTAATACTTCAAGGAATATTGTATATATATATTTGCAGAAGGCTAAATTTTGTCTGTATGTCTGTCTCCAACCTTACCCTAGTTAACACATTTTAATATCAGACGTTATAATATTCACTATAATTTTATCTTGACTACATTTTTTTTGCAACGCGCTGACGTGTTGAAGTCCTCACAGTATTGCTGAAGTTATCACACGAGAGGCACTGTAGTTTTATGAATAGCGGCTCGGATTGAGGAATCGGAGAGCCGAGTTCGAATTTAAGTTGAGTCCATTACATACCCTTGGGAAAGGTATGAACCTTCTTCTTCTCAATAGCTATGGGTAAATAGCAAGATAGACCGGATTCTATAGCCTGAGATGTCAACTGCTTTATCGCAGAAAGAAATGGTAACCTACTGAGGGATAAATCTGCCTCGTCAGTCATGTATCGAATGATACATGATCACCTAAAGCGTGTATCACGCATAGCACCTGAGAGGAGTGTGAACCGGGCGATAGGCAAACCTATCTACGTCTAGATGCAACCGTCTCTTCTGTTCTAACGGTTTCTTTTCTCGCATTTTCACCTGTGGATATCCCTTCCGATTTCTTGCTTCCCTGCCAACTACGATCATCAAAAATTTAAATGCAAAATCTCAGATATCCAATGAAAATTGATCTATTGTCGCACGCTATAGAGAAATACAAAATACGAAAGAGAAAGGGAACTGATTTTTACAAATGCCTCGTAGATGAATGATTCACTGCTTAAAAAATATTTTGCCCGTACTACTTAAATAGATTAGTCCAGGTGGAAAATGTAGGGATTTTTTTTTGGGAGGGAGAGAATAATTTTTGTAGATTATTGAATTGGGTGTGGGGGAATATTGTAGATTATAGATTTCGGGGGAATAATTTTGTAGATTATAGATTTTTAGGGGGAATAATTTGTAGATTATAGATTTTTGGGTGGGGATAATTTTGTAGATTATAGATTTTTGGGTGGGGATAATTTTGTAGATTATAGATTTGGGGGTGGAGGAATATTGTAGATTATAGATTTGGGGGAAAATTTTGTAGATTATAGATATTGGGTGGGGAATAATTTTATAGATTAAAGATTTTGGGGGAATAACTTTGTAGATTATAGATTTGGGAGAAATTTTGTAGATTATAGATTTTGGGGACAATTTTGTAGATTATAGATTTGGGGGAATAATTTTGTAGATTATGGATTTTGGGGGTGAATAATTTGTAGATTATAGATTTGGGGGTTATTTTGTAGATTATAGATTTTGGGCGGGGAATAATTTTGTAGATTATAGATTTTGGGGTGGGGATAATTTTGTAGATTATAGATTTTAGGAAGATAATTTTGTAGATTATAGATTTGGGGGAATAATTTTATAGATTATAGATTTTGGGGGTGAGTAATTTGTAGATTATAGATTTGCGGGGTAATTTTGTAGATTATAGATTTTGGGTGAGGAATAATTTTGTAGATTGTAGATTTTTGGGTGGGGATAATTTTGTAGATTATAGATTTTAGGGGGATAATTTTGTAGATTATAGATTTGGGTGAATAATTTTGTAGATTATAGATTTTGTGGGAGGATAATTTTGTAGATTATAGATTTTAAGTTGGAAATAATTTTAGTAGACTAAAGATTTTAGGGAGAAATAATTGAACACATAATTGTTTGGGTCAAGTGACTTAATCCAACCAACGCTTTTATCCACTGGGCCATGTGTCCTTGAGGACGAGTAACAAGTTTGTGTAAATGGATAGCAGAACAGCTGAAAATGGTGGAGCTACAAAGGATAGAAATCTATATTTCTGGATTGGGGTACTGTATTTATTTACATCGTTCAGATTGTTGTCCTCATCTTTATTCACATATTCATGACGTTTCGACCTTCTTCAGAGTTGTGTGTTCAATACCTGGCTACTAGTGGTGAACAAAAACTTAGAGTGTTAAATTAAAGGGAGATAACTGAAATATCTGGAAGAGGCATGACACATTGAACTAGAATAATCTACACCGGTGGACGAAATAAAGAGTTTAGTTTGAAATTCCAATCACCTGAAGAAAGCCGCAGCGTACAACGGCCGAAACGTCGTGAATAGGGCAATGAAGATGAGGATTGCATTCCGATCAATGTAAATAATGTAAAGGATAGGAAGTTGTGGAGTGTCATGATCGCTTACGTCCGAACAGTAAATAGTGTAAATTGTTACTCGTTGTTTCCCTCTGTCCTTCTTGCCTTCAATATGTGATCTGAGTGTCAAATTCTCCAAGCCCTCTACAACGGCCGAAACGTCGTGAATATGGCAATAAAGATGAGGACTACACTCCGAACAATGTAAATAATGTAATTTATTTGAATATATTTTGGAGTGATTTTATATTTTTTACGTCTGTTTTGATCTTAAAGTTCTTTATTGTTCGTTTCAATTTTTAATTTAAAGCCCCGTTGAAACCTGGTAACTTCTGTCTAAGTCATGCAAGCAAAAACAAGTTGCTATCCCTGATAAAGATAAATGGAGCTAAGAATTTATTTATTTATTTTTGTTCTTTCTTAAAGATGGCGGCCGGTCCCCACGTCATTTGATTGTTAGTATCATTCATCAATTTAAGGAGTTCCGCCAGAAAAGGAACAAAAGTAAGAAATGGCATTAAAAAAAGAAGCGGAAAAAAGAAAGAAAAAAAAAAAAAAAAAAAACACGCGAGGCCCTTTTGTTTTTTCTTTCAACAGAGTTGTCCGCCCTTTCCCGTCTCATTTGTCATTCAATTCACTCGCAGTTTCTTTCAACGTCGGCACACGAACAAAGCTGACAGAAGCGCAAGATGGCGGCTAAAAAGCGACAGACACTTATCGCTGACGAGCCCCCCTTTTTTTGCCAACGCCAGTCTGGTTTGCCCGTTTAAAGGTAGAACATCAATTATAAGACATAGGTTGAACCCCCGGTTTTTTGTTTAAACAGCATGTCTCGTTCATTCCATTTAAAAGTTCAGAAAAGCGCTTCCCTGTCATAGTTTAAACGATAAAAGCATAATGCCTGAAACGCGGTCCACTTTCGCATTTTAATATCTTATCTAACTGTCCCCTGTGAAGGTTGAATATCATAGAAACAGCTATTTCTGCCAGGCAAGTAAGGCGGTTAAGCGAGAGTGATTTATCCACGCAAAGCCAACTAGTGACGAGACATTTATAACATTATATATCGCAACTGGACGAAGCGGAAGGAAACGTAGGTTTGTTAAATAATAATCTAGTAGATTATTATCCTTTAAAGAATTCTGTTTCACCCCTGACTTCCTCATTTTGACCTTTGAGGTCATATACAGGAAAACAATGCAAGTTGTATTTTTATTGGCTAAAACTAGCGTGGGAATGTTAAAGATAGAAAGTGGTTTTAGTGGGTTGAGTTTTACACGTCATACAGTGTAGACGTGTTATTTCGTGTCTCGACACTTGCTCTCTAGTGGGGGGAAGATAGCAGCCTCATTTGATAGTTACAAATGTACACGTCGACAGGTTTAATAAGACAGTTAACATTCAACATTCCTTTGTTGATGTCTTTTCATCTCTGGACCCCCAAAACATTTCGACATCCGGCCAGGAGGACAACGAGATTAGAGAAAGAAGACCTCGTTATTATTATTGAGTTGACCCCGTCAACGAAGACCACCCCAAAATGAGGGGAAAATGCAACAGATTTACGTCTTTTCGACCAAGCGTTAAAAATAATTTTCATTGGATTGGTTATGTTAGTCGCTTTGATGTTTGGCTTCCGAATAAATTAAGCAAAAAAAAAAATAATAATAATAACTCGAGAAGCGCATTAACGCGTAGATTGATCTGAACGTTTCACTATTCATTGTTCTAAGAGAGTAATATTTACGATTGAATTAAGTGCATTAACAATGAGGGTGATTATGTTGAAAAATAAGTATTTGATGTTTATGAGTACGCACATAGTGTAGCGGTTAGCGACTTGAAATAAGAAATCGATGAAACAAGTTTGAATTCCAGCCATGTTCGTTTTGTTCACTTGAGAAAGGTATGAATTCATCTCTTCTTCCCCCAACTATGGGTTAAATAGCAGGGCAGTCTGTCTTTTGTTTCGGTGGCAACTAAGCTAAGAGAATGAAAGAAAGTGAGCTCCGTCAGACTATTTGGCCCTAGACACACAACTAGTTATTGCAGCACGTATGGTGCCCCTACGACCGTCGTGTTACTCCGGGCTCGTGAAGATTTACGAAAATTGCCTAGGTTTTCTGAAAAATCTCAAGTGTCAGAAATTCATAATATATTACGTCGGTGCAAAAAATAATGACGTAATAATGTCGTTTTTTGACGTTAAAAAATACGTCAAAAAACGACATTATTACGTCATTATTTTTGCACCAACCTAATAATAATAATAATAAGAAGAACAACAACAACAACAGCAACAACAACTATCAAAGCTAATCGCCCTCACATCGTGATTAGAGAAAGCAAAGACAAAATATGCCTCCTTATTGATATGGTAGTCCCTTCAGTCTGCAATATTTCTGTGGAGATCTTAAAAAAAAAAACTATCAAAATAACAAGGATCTTGAAGGGGAAATCTTAAAAATGTGGCAAATGAGGACATCAGTAATTCCAGTTGTAGTGGGAGCCCTCGGATTGATTGGAAAAGATTCCAATAGACATATTGAACGAATCCCTGGTAGCCCATGCCTTAAAGAAATACAAAACATTGTACTTACAAGTACAGCCCACACCTTACGAAGGGTTTTTTATATGTTAAAATATGTGTGATTTTTTTTTTCAAAACTGCTCAGTGAAAAGTGTCATGATGCCATTTCTAACCTTAGGTCCCTGGGTGGGACCCGGAAAGAAATGAGTAGACACCAGAAATCAAAGGATATAAAACATTAATAATAATAATAATAATAATAATAATAATAATAATAATAATAATAATAATAATAATAATATAGGACTACACAATACACACTGACAGAAGAATCAAGGCCAACCACCCAGATATTGTTATTAAAGACCACAAACAAAAATCAGTGCCTCCTTATTGATATGGCAGTCCCTGCTGACTGCAATGTATCTTTGAAGATATTCAAAAAGCTGTCAAAATACAAGGACCTTGAAATAGAGGTCTCGAAAATGTGGCATATGGGAACATCAACAATCCCTGTTGTAGTTGGAGCCCTAGGACTGGTTGGAAAAGATTGCAGTAGACTAATTGAAGGGATTCCTGGAAGTCCATGCCTCAAGGAGATACAAAAAATTGTTCTGACAAGTACAGCCCACACTTTACGAAGGGCTTTATCTATGTAATTTTTTTTTTTGTCAGTGGAAAGTGTCATGATGCCATTTCTAACCTTAGGTCTCTGGGCGGGACCCGGAAAGAAATGTGTAAACGCCAGAAATCAAAGAAAATAATAATAATAATAATAATAATAATAATAATAATAATAATAATAATTGTAGTTTGAACCCTCAGATTGATTGGAAAAAATTCCAATAGACTCAATGAGGGATGCCTAGTAGCCAATCTCTTAAAGAAATACAAAATTTTTGTTCTCGCGAGCACAGTCCACACCTTAAGGACTTTATCTATGTAAAAGAAGTGTGATTTTTTTTTAAACTGCTCAGTCGAAAATGTCATTATACCATTTCTAATCTTAAGTCTCTGGTTGGGACCCGGGAAGAAATAAGTACACACCAGAAAGCAAAGGAAATAATAATAATAATAATAATAATAATAATAATAATAATAATCTGCTAGTTCAGTTCGTTAACTATTACTCGGCAGTGAGATAACCAACTCTTAAATCGCCTCAGTTTAGTATGAGCGGATTGTTATAAAAGCTTAATAAAAGAAAAAACTTTAATGCTATTTTTTTTGTTTTTTATTATTATTTTTTTTCTAGCTTTTGCGATCGGATGTCTTTCTCTCGTCAATGGCTTCAATCTGATAGACAATAATGGCAGCCACACGCTAAGTCTTTCAATTTAGAGGCCCTGAAAGCATTTCTTGACTGTGTTCTCGATTTCATTGCCGGTAGCTCTGTTAGTCATGATTTCTGAAACGGAACGATTCTGTTTTAACTTGCTTGCTCGACACCGATGTCCTCCTCCTCTCTCTTTCGCTCTCTCTCTCTTTTCTCTCTCCCTCTCCCCTCTTCCTTTTCCTTTCTCTTTCTCTTCCTCTCCCCTCTCCCTTTTCCTTTCTCTCTTTCTTCTAGTCTCTTCCACTCTCTTTTTCTTTCTCCCTCTTGATCTCTTTCTTTTTTCTCCTTCACTCCCTCTTTTTCTTTCTCTTTTCGTCTCTATTTTTCTCTCTTTCTCCTCTCACTTTTTCTCTTTCCCCTCTGTTTTCCTTTCTCTCTTTTTCTCACTTCCTCTCCCTTTATCTCTCTTTCCTTTCCCTCTCTCCCTTTATCTTTTTCTTTCCCTCCCTTTCCCCTCTATGTTTCTCTCTCTCTCTCTCCCTCTCGATTTTCCTTTCTCTCTCTTCAACTCTCTTTTTATTTCTCTCTCTCCTCTCTCTTTTCTTTTCTCTCTCGCCCTCTCTTTTTCTCTCTCTCCCATTTCGCGTTTCCGTTCTCTCTTATCCACACTCTGTTTATTTTATCTCTCCCTCTCTCCATTTCTTTCTCTCTCTCTCCCCTCTCCTTTTCTTTCTCTCTCTCTCCCCCTCTCGCGCTCCCTTTCTCTCTTGTCCACTCTCTTTTTATTACTCTCTCTTTCCCTCTTTCTTTTTCTATCCCCCTCCCTTTTCTTTCCCTCTCTCCGCTCTCTTTTTTTCTCTCTCTCTCCCCTCTCGCGTTTCCTTTCTCTCTTTTCCATTTTTTATTTCTCTCTCCCCTCTCTTTCAACCCGCTCCGTTTTTCTTTTTTCTCTCTACTTCTCTTTCTCTCTCCTCTCTCTTTTTCTTTCCCTCTCTCCGCTCTCTTTTTTTTTTCTCTCTCTCTCTCTCCTCTCGCGTTTCCTTTCTCTCTTTTCCACTCGTTTTTTATTTCTCTCTCCCCTCTATCTTTTTCTTTCTTTCAGCCCGCTCCGTTATTTTTTTTTTCTCTCTCCCCTCTCTATATCTTTCTCTTTCTCTCTCTTCTTCTCTCTTTTTCTTGCTCTCTCTCACTCCCCTCTCTTTTCCTTTCTTTCTTTCTTCTTCTCACTTTCGCCCTCTCTTTTCCTTTTTTTCTTTCTTTCTTCTTCTCACTTTCGCCCTCCCTTTTCTTTCTTTCTCTCTTTCTTTTTCCTCCTCCTCCTCATCCCCTCTCTCTCTCGCTCTCTTATTGAGATTGCATCCGTGATTGTGCCCCTGTTTTCCCGTATGGATGTGTTATTCATTCACCTTTGGATGATGCTACCACCAGACCAAACTACTGCAGCAGCCAATGAATATACCACTCTTTAATTTATCATTTTATTCTGTAAAATTTACATGTCGGCCGTCGCACTACGGTAGACTCCTGTTTCTACATATATTAACTATTAGTAATATAACCTGTCTTCGACGGGGTCTTTCATTACCGGGAATATTTGTCGTTCAATTGGAGCAGTTGAAGTTTAAATTCAGCTCACCCGAAAATCAATATTATCAACAACAATTGGGTACAACTGAAGCACATCCCCAAATGGGGGGCCCTGAAAAGGGCCGTTTTTGCATTCTCAATCTTGCAAGGAAGGAACCTTTTCCATGGACCGTCATAATAATATTAAGTTGGTGCAAAAATAATGACGTATTCATGTCGTTTTTTGACGTTAAAAAATGACATTATTACGTCATTATTTTTACACCAACAATATACGATAATTTTTATTTATAATATATTTTCTTTTTTTTTATAATTCTAAGACATTTTTTATGTTTATACGTTATTTCTATAGATACAAATATTTAAATAAATCCTCGGTTTAGAATAAACAGTATTAACAACATTTACCGGCCTGAATGTCCGAGAAATTGTCATAGAAAGTATGCATCCTCCTGTATCCTATACGAATCGTCATTTAGACCGACGTGCTCTTAACCGTTCGAGCCACAGAGAATTTACTGCCGTTAAAGTTCAATCTTCCATGAATCTCTCACGTACATTCATATTTGCTCAAAGCGTATCCAAATGTAAGCAAATGACGTCACGCATTATGAACTGGACAAAGTCCGAAAATTATTTTAAGTCATTTTTTTTTATGTTTATAAATTCTTTTTATAGATACAAATATTTAAGTAAATGCTCTGTTGACAATAAACAGTATTAAACAACATTTCCCGGCCTGAATGTCCGAGGAACTGTCAAAGAAAATATGAGTCCTTCGACAGGAATCGAACATCTCTCTCTCCTTCATCTCTCTCTCTCCCTTTCTTGCTCTATTTTTCACCCCTTCCTTCTTTATCAAATCTCTCTCACTCTCTCTACTTCGTTTCTCTCTCTTTCTCTCTCTCTTTCTTGCTTTATATTTCACCCCCCTTCTTTACAAAATTTCTCTCTCTCTCTCTCTTTTTCTTGATCTATGTTTCACCCCTCCTTCTTTACCAAATCTCTGTCACTCTCTCCTTCACCTTGTTCTCTCTCTTCTTGCTCTATGTTTTACCCACCGTTCTTTACCCAGTCTTTTTCACACACTCTCTCTCTCTCTCTCTCGATATATATATATATATATATATATATATATATATATATATATAT
>OZ010597.1:82550875-82553375 GCA_963932145.1 Acanthosepion lycidas | reverse complement strand
TGAAGTAGAGAGGCTACAGCGAATAAATAACTGCATCTACTGCAAGGAAAGTTGGATAACTGTGCCGTGCCAGAAAACTTTTCCCGATAGAATCCATTTTGAACATTTAAAAATCTAGCACTCGTCGTCCGTGCATTGAATACTGTCGCCATATTTGGTCTGCTATTCATCTCAAAGTTCCTGACAAAATCCAAAGAAGCATCTCCTCATGTAAACTTGGCATCTTGACTTCATTCACTTTCTCACCGGCGTCATATGGCTTCCCTCTGTCTTTTCTGGAAATATTTTCATGTTAATTACTCCATAATACAATTTATACATAAAAAATTAAAAGCTTTTCTAATTAAATAATGTCTTTGATTTATCGCATTTTTTCTTACATTTCAGAGTAAATTTTCTCTACCCTGGAGTCCAGTTTGATGAAAAAAAATTAATGATTCAAATTCTCCAAGGACTTCTCCTTATAGCTAATATAAACATTAAGCTCTATAAAAAAAATTCGCAAAATTTCTAAAATCAAATAAGTGAGGGGTAACGGATGTGAAAGAAAATATTTTTTTTTAAGTATTTGTAAAAAAATAAACATTTAAAAAATAATTTGATTCATTTGTGAAGTTCGAAGGTGGGTCTTCATGTTGCCTGTTTGACTACTTCACGTCCTTGGCTAACTTCGATTGATTTATTCATACAGACTAATTGAGTCCACCCATATACACACATATATCCTACAATTATCTGATTTTTGCAAGAATTTCTAAATCAGTGTTTTGCATACCAGTTTATGATCACACGCTGACGCAAGAAAAAATTTAACCAAAATTTCAAAGGTTCTAAAAACGAACAAAAATCTAATTTAATAATCAAGAATTCCTTTGGTCTTTCCTCTTATAATAACAAAAATTTTGGCGGTTTTTTCATCATGTATGGTTATTTTTCTAACGAATATTTGTATTTAAACACATACATAAACACACGAATATATATATATATATATATATATATATATATATATATATATATATATATATATATAGAGACAAAAGTTCATTTTCTCCATCAAGACATTCATTTCTGTAGTTTAGTGCTAGCAGCAAGCAGAAATATTTCTCCTCCCGATGATGGCCATTTCGGCCGAAACTAGTCGAGGAATCTAAATGGAATAATAATAAAAAAACGAAAGAATATTAATCTACAACCCAGTGTGTCTGAGGATTTTAATTTTTTAATTTTTATGGTTCAATATATATATATATATATATATATATATATATATATATATATATATATGCACACATTTTATTGAATACGACGACAAGGTGCTTTTATTTGTTTTTTTATACAATTTCTCATGCGACCTAATAATTTTTTTTTCTTTTCTGATGATAAATTATATAAAAACTGTCCGAATGTTTTTTGGTTTGTTTTTTGGGGCTTTTTTTTATCCGAGCGCTTTCGGCTATACATTTCAAAGATTAATTATTTTAACCGTTAAATAAGAAATAGTTTGTTGTAGGTATATTTTATAAAATATTTTCATTTTTTCAAAACACGGTCAAGACATTGTGTCCATGTTCAAAATTAATATTACTAAATGCTGTTTTTTTGTTTTTATTAATAAGGCTTCCATTATTTTTAGCCTTTTTTTGCATGTAGATGATGCTATTAAATTTGTGTTACCTATATATATATATATATATATATATATATATATATCCCAAATTAAATATATAATATTTTATATTATATATAAAAGTATATATATAAATCTCAAATTACTTCATATAGAAAATGGCCTAGATCAATTACGACTGTGAGTTCGATCTTCATTGAGTGCCCCATATTTTCGGCCTTATGCCACATCTAAACCGCGCTTAGAAAATCATTAGGGGCACCTTGACATGGTGCAATGGCTAGCAAGCTTGTCTCACTAGAACAATTACGACTGAGTAGTTAGTTCGATCCTCACTGGATGCCCCCAACTTACGGCCTTGTGCCACATCTAAGCTGTTTCGGCAGACGAAGATATCGGTTGTCTGTCGTCTTATCAAACCCCGTTGTTGACTGAGTTTGTGTCAGAAATATAAATTTAACTGTGAAAGATAAAAAAAATTAAAGGAAGAAAAACTAATACAGAATTGATCCATTTCAATGTTTCATTCAGACAAAGGGCACGAGTTAGGGATCAGGGGAGGGTAGATGGTATTTGTCTTAAAGGTAAGATGTTTTATAAAATTAAATCTGAATATTAACCTTATGACATTAATTTGCGGTTATATGAAAAATAAAATATTAATTTAAAATTAAAAGGGAAATAAAAAGGGGTTTAAAAATACCTTTAAATGTAAATAGATAAAAGTTAAAAGGATGTAAGGGATTAATGGAATGAGGGTTGGGGAGATCTTAGAAGAGGGGAAAGTTTATTAATTGTAATTAATATAGTGTAAAGAGAGCAGGGAATATAAAAATTAGAATTAGTTATGCCTTCGATATTTGAAGAGTT
>OZ010597.1:82488375-82545875 GCA_963932145.1 Acanthosepion lycidas | reverse complement strand
GAATTATGATTTTAGCTGTGTCTTTAAAACCCAGTAATTTTAAAAGTTACTCCAAAATTCGCTTGAGGATGAAATGGAACTAATGTATTTAATTTAATTACAAAATTAAATTCGGACCATCCATTTTTGAAACATGGTTAGAACTGTGTAGCTGAAAAACCATATTTTAAATCAATTAATTTATAATATCTATATATATATATATATATATATATATATATATATATATATATATATATATATATATATATATTGCAGTGTCGTTATTATGCGAACTAATATCTTTAATCTTTCGGATATTGTTTTAGCCATTATCAAGGATAATCCCTTATAATGGCTAAGATTATAGATCTAACTAAAGCCTTTATCCACTGTGCGATTAGTTAGATCCAGTGACAGGATCCAAAGAGTGTGAGTTAATGCTGTAGAGAAATTTGAGAGGGGAATTAACAGGAGATAACTGATAACTGACATCCATTAGACATGGCCTGTGGAACTAGAACAGTCTACCCCAGTGAGCGAAATAAAGGGTTCAGTTCGACATTCCAACCACCTGAAGAAGGCCGAAACGTTATAATAAATATGGCGACAAAGATGAAGACAATAGTCCGAATAATGTAAATAATGTACATAATACCTCATTTCAGAAATATAGACAGATACTGAAAGGCCAAAACGTTGTAATAAATATGGCGACAAAGATGAGGACAATCATCCGAATAATGTAAATAGTGTACATAATACCTCATTTCAGAAATATAGACAGATAGGAATTGAGATATTTGAAAAACTCCGGAAAGCAGTTTTATATTTTGGTAAGTTACTTTCTCTTTTAATAAGTGTGGCATTCTTTAGATCAAAGTAGTGGCCAAATTTATTTCTATGTACAACTATACACTTGGTAAATAATTGTGTATAATTTCCCTTTTGTGTTCATAGATACATTTTCAAAAATTTTGCAAGTTTCTCCAATGTAACGTGAGGCACAATTCTGACAATTTATTTTATTTACTAGCAGCCATATCCAGCTGGTCGATCAAAAAAAGCGTTCAATTAGAATGGAGCAAAAACAGTATCATGTTTAGACGTAACAGAATCTATCTTCTTCAATTACTTTAAAGTATTTTCATTAAAAAAACATTTTAAATTAATGCAGTTACTAATATAACAGAAGTAGTCTGTATTTATTCAATCGAAGTTAACCTAGGATATGAAGGGTTAAAACAGGCAACATGAAGATCCACTTCAGACCACAATTATTTTGGAGTTTTTGAAATTCAATTTGTCAGTGTGCTCCCTGGGACGTAAAAGAGGATATAATTATAAAGCAATTGTTAAGTTGGATGAAAATTGGTTGAAAGATCAACGAAAAATAAGAAAGAAACCAGTAAAAATCGTCATTTTTCGCAATTTACGCGGGTTTTCACGATATGGGAGGAATGTACCTCCTGTTTATTAAAGATTAAAGGTTCAGAAGGTCACAACAGGATGAGGAATCATTATTTCAACTTAGAACTAAAGAGATCAATTAGAAAAGATCCAACTCAATCCATAAAACGTTGAGCACGTGAGAGAGAAGTTTCAGCTATGACAGTCCAAAGAGCAACTAAACTAATTGAGTTTCTTTTCTCCATGTTTTCGGATAACACAGTTTAACAAATCAATTGACAAAGACTTGACTTAAACATGGAAGCCATGTGCTTGGTGTCTCTAGATTTTTTTTTTATCAATAAATATTTTTAAATATGAAAATAATTCATGTTGTTCTTTTTACATGAGGCGCATCTATCTATCTTTTGGAGAGCACCGGTGCGCCTGGGCACCGGTGCTCTCCAAAGAAACGCTCATTTAAACTATATCTTATACCTGATGTAACAGCAAAATTCTCCAAATCGTGTAACAACATAATTATCCCACCACAAAATTTTTAATATCTTAAAACTCACTAAACTAATTGAGTTTCTCCATGTTTTCAGATAATACGTTTAGCCATCTTGAAACCATTTTTCGTAAGAATCATTGAAATACGCTTTGAGTTATTCAGCTAGAAAAAGAATATGTTAAAATCTTTTTGTGCCAGCCTCACTATGTATTTTCAACTGAGCAACGGTGAGAGGAAAAAGATCATTCGGGCCTTCAGTAATGGTTCCAACATTCATACTCTGGCTTTCAAGAACCATCAAGAGAACAGTGAATAAGTTTTAAAAAGAGGAACCAGGAAAGAGGAAAACTGCTTCAGAAGGTCACAACAGGAAGAGGGATCATTATTTCAACTTAGAACTAAAGAGATGAATTAGAAAAGATCCAACTCAATCCATAAGACGTTGGGCACGTGAGAGAGAAGTTTCAGCTATGACAGTCCTAAGAGCAGTGAAAAAAGACGTGAAAATGAAATCGCACAAGGCACCTTGTTACTCCAGGGCAGAATGTTAGAAGGTTAAAGAGGGCGAAGATCATCTTGAATAAGTTGAAAAATGATCCTGGAATAATATATATATATATATATATATATATATATATATATATATATATATTTCAACTTCCGATCCTTAGCTAAGATTAATTAATCATGAGTCATTTTCGTTTATGATCGATATCATCACGATTATTCTTCCGCTAAGCTAGGAGAATAATTATACATTGTTATTGCTCAAAGTAGAATCAAATAGTATTATAAAAACCTCGAATAATTCAGTAAGATATCTTTAATCATTTCTAAGTTACAACGGTTCAGAGGTTACTCTAACAATTGGACAATTTTGCTGTTACTATAGTGGAATTCTTTTCGAGATGTGTTTTTTAACGATAGACATCGCAATTACGTTCCGTTTATAATTAATGTAGACGCCTTTGTCTCAATACGAAGGCGGACATTTTAAGCCTTGTTCCTCGTGAATGTTAGAGGACTGCCCAATATATTGGCGGCAACCTTTTTGCAGCTATCTCCTGTATTATGTATAGAGTTGTCCCGGTCTCCATGCTGCACGCAGACTAATTTCGAAATGTCGTCTCACTCCAACCCAGACCGCTTCCGAATACTCCGTTCCTCGAATGCAAGGAAAGATTTCAATAAAATATAGACGAACAAAACGCCTCGAAATGATCTTAACATTATGGATGAAGCCATGTTAGGAAAGACAACCAGGAAAGATGTAGATTAAATATACAAGTGTATTAAAGGGAACGGTACGTGGATAGAAGAAGAAGAAGAAGAAGAAGAAGAAGAAGAAGAAGAAGAAATAAGGAGAAGGAGGAGGAGAAGAAAGATGAGAAGAAGAAGGATGAGGAGAAGAAGAAGAAGGATGATGATGATGATGATGATGATGATGATGATGATGGGGAAAAGGAGAATAAATAAGGACAAGGAGGGGGGAAGAAAGATGAGAAGAAGAAGAAGGATGAGGAGGATAGGAGGAAGAAGTTGGAGGAGGGAGAGGAAAGACGAGCAGAAGAAGAAGAAGACGAGGAAGGAGGAGGAAGAAGAGCGGAAGAAAGATGAGAAAAGGAAGGATGAGGAGGATAACAAGAAGTAGTAGTAGGAGGGGAAGGAAGAGGAGAAGAAGAAAAAGAAGAAGGTGTGTGAGGGGAAAAACAAGAAGAAATAAGAAGAAGGGGGATAGGAAGAAAGATGAGAAGAAGACGAATGAGATGGATAAGAAGAAGAAGGAGGAGGAGGAGGAGGAGAAGAAGAAGGAAGACAGGAAGAAAGATGAGAAGAAGAAGAAGAAGAAGAAGAAGAAGAAGAAGAAGAAGAAGGATGATGATGATGATGATGATGATGATGATGATGATGATGATGATGATGATGATGATGATGATGATGGGGGAAAAAAGGAGAAGAAATAAGGACAAGGAGGAGGGAAGAAAGATGAGAAGAAGAAGGAGGAGGAGGATAGGAAGAGGTGGTAGGAGGAGGGAGAGGAAAGGAAAAGAAGAAGAGGACGAATAAGGAGGAGGAGGAAGAGGGGAAGAAAGATGAGAAAAGGAAGGATGAGGAGGATAAGAAGAAGATGTAGGAGGAGAAGGAAGAGGGGAAGAAAGAGAAGAAGAAGAAGAAGGAGAATTTATCTACAGATATTATATGCTTATATTTCCGATTGGAGCACACCTCAAATTATCTCTTGAGGCTGAAAATTTAAAATGACTTAATTCCTGTCAATTTTACATCCCTACGAAAATGGAAGATTATAAGAAACATTTTAAACACTTGATGCGTTTTTTATCGTAAAGGCCAAAGTGCCTCGCAAGCAACATAAAATATATGTACTGTGTACGATGAAGGTTCTTTAGAACTCTACGGAAATGGTTCGCTAAGTTTAGAGTTGGTGATTGTAGCCTTGTTGATGAAGAACTCTTAAGCAGACCCCTCACACTTGCCAACGACCAAATCAAGACATTGATTGAGAATAATCAGCATTAAACAACGTAAGAATTGGTAGAAATACTAAATTTATCAAAATCCACCATCCATAAACACTTAGTGAACCTTGGGTACTCAAATCGCTACGATGTTTGGGTACCACATAATCTGAATGAAAAGAATTTTTTGGATCGCATTTCATCTGTGATTTGCTGTTTAAACGTAATAAAAATGTACCCTTTTTTAAGCAAATTGTGACGGATGATGAGAAATAGATCGTTTACAACAATGTTCAGCGAAAAAGGTCTTGGGGTAAGCTATATGAGCGAACTTAGCCACCTTAAAAGCAGGTCTTCATCCTAAGAAAGTCAGGCTGTGCATCTGGTGGGACTGGAAAAGAATTCTGTACTGTGAGCTTCTGCCAAGTAACCAATCAGTTGATTTTGAAAGGTGCTGCTCGCAAGTGGATGAATTAAAGAAGCAAGAAAAACGCCCAGAATTTTCGAACAGAAAAGGTATTGTTTTCCATCAGGATCGTGCCAGACCCCACGTTTTTTTTGTTTTTTTTTTTGGCAACCGGGCAAAAATTGTTGCAACTTGGCTGGTATGTATTACCCCACCCGCCATATTAACCAGACATTGCTCCAGCGGATTTTCATTTATTCAGGTCCTAGAAAAATAATCTCAGTGGAAAAAATGGTAATTCTTTGGATGACATAGAAAAAACCCCACCTAAATGAGTTCTTTGCCGAAAAACCACCGAAATTCTGGGAACATGAAATCTTGAACTTGAAGAAAAAATGGAGAAAGGTTGTGCAAGAAAATGGTTCATATTTAGTTGAATAAATATTTAATAACATAATTTTGTTTTGTGTGTTAATTTCCCTTGAAAATCGGCATGACCTTTACCGACAAAGTAATAAAAAAATTTCCCTTAAAAGTCTGCATAAACTTTCCGGAAAACAGAATAAAACAATTTCCCTTAAAAATCGGCATGACCTTTACGGATAACAGAATAAAACACTTTCCCTTAAAAATCGGGATGACCTTTCCAGACAACCAAATTAAACAGTTTCACTTAAAAATTGGTACGACCTTTACGGATAACACAATAAAACAGTTTCCCTTAAAAATCTGTATGACCTTTCCGGATAACACAATAAAACAGTCGCCCTTAAAAATCGGCATGATCTTTACAGACAACCCCAAAAACAATTTGCATTAAAAAAGGGTATGACCTTTCCGGACAACCCAATTAAACAGTTTCTCTTAAAAATCGGTATAAACTTCCGGACAACCCAAATAAACAGTTTCCTTAAAAGTCGGTATGACCTTCGCGAATAACACAATAAAACAGTTTCCCTTATAAATCAGCATGACCTTTCTGGGCAACCCAAATAAACAGTTTCCCTTAAAAATCTGTATGACCTTTCCGGACAATCCTATTAAACAATTTCCCTTAAAAATCGTTATGACGTTTACGGATAACACAATTAAAACACTTTCCCTTAAAAATCGGCATGACCTTTCCGGAAAACCGAATAAAACAATTTCCCTTAAAAATCGGCATGACCTTTCCGGACAACCCCCCAAAAAACAGTTTAAGGCTATAGAATGAAAGTTTGAATGATCAACAGGGTACTTTCCACTCTCCACTATATAAGTTTAAGAATTGAATGAATCTACAATGTCCTGAATTCCTCTTGATTTAATTTGAAGACAAAATGTTAATTGCAATGTTAGCCTTTTCCCTACAAGGAAACATTTGACATTCATTAGTCGAGCAGCCTGTTGAAATTTATAAAATCTTTCCCTTAAAACAATTTTTCAAGAAAATAGGTTTCTCAAATCCAGTTATTGTTATTGCTTTTTCTATTATTGATGCTGGGGATTTCCTTCCTAACCTTTTGTTCGAAATAGGGTTGAACATCAACATGTTGATGACGTCATTATTTTTTCTTTGAGTTCCATGCGCTATGCATTTTAGTTGTTGCAGCTGTTGAAAGTTCTCAAAGTGATTTGCTTTCTGTTATTTCGTACATTTCTTAGTTTGTGATTCTGTAACGCCAGCCTACAAGACTCGAACAAGGATGGTCCCCTCTATCTACAGGCTTCATTCGCTCAAAACCGTTTTTTATCATTTCACCCCAAGCAAGGTGAGAATGCCATTAGTACACAGGGGGTTACATAGAGTGAAAGCGAGAGAAAAGAATAGGTATTGGGGGGAGGGAGCAAGGAAATGGTAAAAGTTGAACGGGGTTCAAGAAGATAGAGGATTGACGTTGCAAACGGAAGGGAGTTTCACAGGTGGGAAGTGCGAGAAAAGTGCGAGAAAAGGATCTGTTGGAGTGGAAATGGCGGTTGCATTTAGCTAATTCAACAATCAAAGGGTGAAACTTAGATGCTAATCTAGTAGCAGGCTTTAAAAAACGAAGTCAGGGTACCATGGAAGAATGCTCATCAGAACAGTTGCCATGAAAATATTTGTAGAAAAGACAGAGAGAAGCCACACCACGTCGTGAGAAAGTGATTGAAGTCGAGATGCCAAATCAGGATCAATTACATTATAGATATTCCTTTGTATTTTATCAAGAACCTCGAGATGAGTACCTAACCAGATATGGCCACAGTATTCAATGCACGGACGAATGGTAGATTTGTAAATGTGCAAAATGTACTCTGACGAGAAAAAAACGATTGGCCTGAGAAGGCGGTCGTTCTGAACGAGTGTCCATATGGAGACCTTTATCTGAACATGACTCGAGATTTTTTTTTTTTTTTTTTTGTTTAGAACATTTTGACAAGGAAAATATTCGTTGTGAATTTTGGCGCAAAATCGTTTTGGAGCCACCCACGTGATCATGACATATTAAAAAAAAAACTAAAGCACGTGTGACACGCAGATGCAGACCCGGGCAGATCAGCAGCTTAAAAAATGTGAAAAAAAATGTGACGACTACTACTCACGTCTCGACGAATCGAGACGATAAATCTTTCCCGTTCAATATCTTCTACGAATTTCTTCGTCATTCAAGAATCTCAAACTATACATTCTCTTTGATCATCTACGATAAATCAGTCAGTCCAGCGAACACAGAGAAGCGCTAATCTAATCCACGTAACTTGCGATTATAATTTTCCCGCGCAAAATAAAACACAACTGATTCACCCACAAACTCGACTCGAAGATTACTCTGTGAATAGAAAGAACTTCAACTCGCAAGATTTTACTTATCCAAAGTGAATTATTAACGCACACTACGATTTAAGTAAATACTATTATTGAACATACTTCATACTTACAGTTAAGAGTAGACTACTTCTGAATGACTCAATTCTAAACAATACAAAAAGAACAACCCGAACATAATAACAGTGTTTAAACACTAATTACGAATTCTTATAGACTGTAATGCAAATACAACAAGACACCAAAAAAACAGAAAAAATCTTCATTCACTAACAAACATAACAACACAATAATATCTTGTAATAATATTTTGTATATAATATTTGTATTGTATATAAATGCATTTGTTTATTTAAATTGCATACATGGTTTGCCTTCTTTTATATTAAGTATAATTTATTGTTGTGGATGCAAAAGATCACGCGGCCTGACAGAAATTCCTTCTGATATATTCTAACACTATAGCAATAAAATCTTTGTTCATTCTGCGCATCCCCAACAATGGCAATAAAGATGAGGACAACAGCCCGAACAATGTAAATATTGTAAATAATTACAATATCTCATCTCAGATATATAGATAGATTTTTTTTTTTAAATTAATGAAAATATAACATCAGAAATAAGTATGAAATAATTAAACGACTTCGGGCGAAATTAATATTTATTTTAAATAAAAAAGACGACGAAAGAAAGCGCAAGTTAAGTCACGTGGTGCCCGCTAAGAATCCATCGATCGTCTGCTTCATTCATTTCTCATGGCTCACAAGCGCAACTTTCTTCGCTCGAGTTGATTGCACGCAACTAATAAATAAAAGCGGGTTGACATATCCCTCCGCAATTAATTTGCGAGAATTGAGAGTAGAATTAAACGGAACCCCATAATATCATTCATGTGCGAAATCCATTTAATATTGATAGAACTCTTCTTTGATGGAAGGAAGCAAAAATATTTTCACAGCGTAACAGTGTCTATAATGGCTGTTCCTTAACTGATTCAAAGCAATAGGTTTGAAAAAATATTTCAGCTTACATTAATTTTCATTTCATTTTTCATATAAAGTAAAAAGAAAATTTGTCCTTTTTCCTTTAATTTGAAAACAAAATCAATTTGTATTTATTTCAAAAGAATGAATGATCTATAAAAAAGCTAACTATAGCACGCGTGTGTACAAAAAAAAAGTAACATACACGAAGATATATTTAAATTTTAATTCAAACCATCCTTTATATATTTTTAATCATTTCACTCCAGGCAAGGTAATGAAGCCACTAATACGCAAGGGTTTTACTGTGTGTTAAAGAATATGAGAAAAAACAATATTAAGGCGAAAGAACAATAAAAGAACAGAAATTAAGAAGACAGATGATAACGATTGATATTGCGTTTAAATTTTTCAAAATCAAAGTTGGCTGCAAAGCATGAAGCCGGAAAAGAATTCCACAGGCGAGAAGTGAGAACAATAAAGGAAAGGAATCAAGAAGACAGTAGATAACGATTGACATTGCATTTAAATTTTTGAAGATCAAAGTTGGCTGGAAAACATGAAGCCGGAAGAGAGTTCCACAGGCGAGAAGTGAGAACAATAAAGGAAGAGGAATCAAGAAGACAGTAGATAACGATTGATATTGCATTTAAATTTTTGAAGATCAAAGTTGGCTTGAAAGCATGAAGCCGGAAGAGAGTTCCACAGGCGAGAAGTGAGAACAATAAAGGAAAGGAATCAAGAAGACTGTAGATAACGATTGACATTGCATTTAAATTTTTGAAGATCAAAGTTGGCTTGAAAGCATGAAGCCGGAAGAGAGTTCCACAGGCGAGAAGTGAGAACAATAAAGGAAGAGGAATCAAGAAGACTGTAGATAACGATTGACAATGCATTTAAATTTTTGAAGATCAAAGTTGGCTTGAAAGCATGAAGCGGGAATAGAGTTCCACAGGTGAGAAGTGAGAACAATAAAGGAAGAGGAATCAAGAAGACAGTAGATAACGATTGACATTGCATTTAAATTTTTGAAGATCAAAGTTGCTGGAAAGCATGAAGCCGGAAGAGAGTTCCACAGGTGAGAAGTGAGAACAATAAAGGAAGAGGAATCAAGAAGACAGTAGATAACGATTGACATTGCATTTAAATTTTTGAAGATCAAATTGGGTTGGAAATCATGAAGCCGGAATTCCAAAATCTAGCTGCCTTATTGCAGCAAAAACGTTCTGGCAACCGAATTCAAATTTCTAGCAAAAAGGTTTCGAACGAAACTGACTCATTTCTTTTATTAATTGTGACTTGTTGCTTCGTTTAACGCCCCCCTACACACCTTTTTTCATTTTTTTTTTTTTTTTTTTTTTTACCTTCATTGTCAACACCCAATCGGCTACCTTACTGACTAATTCATTCCAATTCATCACCGCGAGTTGCCGTCTTCAGCTGTCGACGTCTCTCACCTCGACCTTTATTTATTTATAATGTCTAAATCTCCTGTTTTCGAATCCGACCTTCCGAGTAGGAAGAAAAAGTCGACTAAAACTACTACTTCTATTATTATTATTATTATTATTATTATTATTATTATTATTAATGTATTTTCGCGTGAGTCGTACCTGGCGGATTTCATTTGATCAACTGAAAGCAAGATTTTTTTTTTTTTGTTTTTTTTTTTAACCCTAGAACACTAACCATCAATTAAATTTACACCACTATTAACCATGGGTACATCATACCCGATTTTGAAAATATCAAAAAAAATATTAAATATAAATCTTTATTTGAAATATTTTACATGTAGGCACTTCAAACTTTGTACTTTGAGTTAACATTAATAGGAACTGAAAAACATATTATTTAGGTAAGAAAATCAGGTACTAAAAATTGTAATTAAAAATAGGAAAATTTGCGCTGGGTACTATGGGTACCCATGGTTAATGTTCTAGGGCTAAGTACCAAACATTCCCTTCGCTATTATCGATTTCAATAAATAATACCCAGAAATTCATACCCCGATGTCCTCAAGGACACATGGCACAGTGGATAATGGTGTTGGTTAGTGACAGGACCCAAAGAGTGTGAGTTCAATACCCGGTTAAGGCAGTGGAGAACTTTCTAGGGGGAAATTAACGGGAGATAACTGATAACTGACATCCATTAAAACATGACACGTGGAACTAGAACAGTCTACCCCAGTGAGCGAAATAAAGGGTTCAGTTCGACATTCCAACCACCTGAAGAAGGCCGGAGCGTACAACGGCCGGAACGTTATAATAAATATGGCGAAAAAGATGAGGACAATAGTCTAAATAATGTACAAAGTTTGGAATTCTTTGAAAATACCTTTATACTGCTTTTACCATTTTGAAACTATTTTAAGGAGTTTATGATTCCGTTTGTCACATTCAAGTTTCATGATTTTCATGGAACCGTACACCATTGTCATAAGAATGATACTGCCACCTGACATTGCCAATTTTAGGGAGATAATACTAGCTCAGCAAAAGATACACACATTGCAAACAAAAATATAAGTGATGCGTTGCTTAGATGCGACACAAGGCCGAAAGTATTGAGTACACAATGAGGCTCGAACTTACTATTCAGGCTTAAATGATCTACCGAGACAAGCGTGTTAACCATTACAACACGTCGAAGTGCCCCTGGACGTGTTAAGTATATAGAGAGATTTATTTCAAATTAGTTTACCTTTCATTTTATTTCTTCTTTATCTTAACCTTCGTGTTTACATTCGTAGGTCGTGTTTACATTCTACGACCATCGAGTAAGCAAAAACGAAGATAAATAAAGAAAATACCGTATCAAAAAAGCAGTTATGTTGGGTTGATTAATTTAACAACACACCAGCTTTATTTCTTTATTTTATTTTGAATGTATATTTTTATTTCGAATTTCGAATATATATTTTTATTTCGAATATATTTTTATTTTGAATATATTTTTTATTTCGAATATATTTTTTATTTTGAATATATTTTTTATTTCGAATATATTTTTATTTTGAATATATTTTTTATTTCGAATATATTTTTATTTTGAATATATTTTTTATTTTGAATATATTTTTTATTTCGAATATATTTTTATTTTGAATATATTTTTTATTTTGAATATATTTTTTATTTTGAATATATTTTTTATTTCGAATATATTTTTATTTTGAATATATTTTTTATTTTGAATATATTTTTTATTTTGAATATATTTTTATTTTGAATATATTTTTTATTTTGAATATATTTTTATTTTGAATATATTTTTTATTTTGAATATATTTTTTATTTTGAATATATTTTTTATTTCGAATATATTTTTATTTTGAATATATTTTTTATTTTGAATATATTTTTATTTTGAATATATTTTTTATTTTGAATATATTTTTATTTTGAATATATTTTTTATTTTGAATATATTTTTTATTTTGAATACATTTTTTATTTCGAATATATTTTTATTTTGAATATATTTTTTATTTCGAATATATTTTTTATTTCGAATATATTTTTATTTTGAATATATTTTTATTTCGAATATATTTTTTATTTCGAATATATTTCTATTTCGAATATATACAATATAAAAGATACAGACATTACAAAGAAAAATATAAGTAATGCATTGCTTAGATGCGGCACAAGGCCAATGAGGCTCGAACTTACTACTCAGCCTTAAATGATCCACCGCGACAAGCGTGTTAACCAGTACAACACGTCGAAGTGCCTCTTGAAGTGTTAAGTATAGAGATTTATTTATTTCCAACTCGTTTCGTATATATTTTTTATTTCAAATATATAAGTCTTATAAGGAAATAAACAACAGATTGAATGTAAGATATATACATATCAAAGGAAAGGCCTCAAGTGAAACATATACCATCTATTGATAAAGACGCTGGAAAAATTGTCGCTTCTTTATACTGTTCCATTAAGTATCTGACACCTCTTGCTATACTCTATCTTTGCAAGAGACAGATTTGACCAAAAATGGAGGATTGTTGCCATATCTGGGCTGGAGCTATCCAATTCTCAGAAGCATCTACACAGCCTTGAAGATCTTCCCAGGGACTGCTGTTTTGTGGAACAGATTTAAGTTCAGTATTAGATCGGTTGGAAGGTCTCATCATTTTTACAGGTGAAAAGGCTAGATGTCACTGTAAGTTCTATGCTAACAGTTTCATCTCTCGCACTTCTTGCTTGTGGAACTCTCTTCTGACTTCTTGCTTTCCAGTCAAGTTTGATCTTCAAAAATTTAAATGCAATGCCAATCACCATTTTTTGTCTTTTTAGTTACTGTACTTTTATGTTTTTCTTTTTCTCATTTTTTCACATTTAATAACCTTCTGTGTCTTAGTGACTTTATTGCCTTGCTTGGGGTGAAATGATTTTTTTTAAAAATACCATATAATGACCACAATAACTAACACTGAGAAGTACAAAGTGATCCTTATGGAAATCTTTCACCCTGTTCCTGTTCTTGAATTAATATCTAGTTTATCTTCAGAGTAAGCTATATACTTATCTTGAAAAAGTTAAGTCACATCAGAAACTGATACTGGGTGCTAATGTTGTTATATATCTGAACTTTCACCTATCATTATGGCTGGATGTTCTCTTAAGGATGCTCCTTGTCTCAAAGGTCTATTGAGACTACACCTCTCCCCAGACCTCAAGTGGAACTCATATATACGATCTATTAATAAAGATGCTGGGGAATTGTTCTCTCAAGGATGCTCCTTGTCTTGAAGGTCTATTGAGACTACAGCTTTCCCCAGACCTCAAGTGGGACTCATATACACGATCTATTAATAAAGATGCTGGGGAATTGTTCTCTCAAGGATGCTCCTTGTCTTGAAGGTCTATTGAGATTACACCTCTCCCCAGACCTCAAGTGGAACTCATATACACGATCTATTAATAAAGATGCTGGGGAATTGTTCTCTCAAGGATGCTCCTTGTCTTGAAGGTCTATTGAGACTACACCTCTCCCCAGACCTCAAGTGGAACTCATATATACGATCTATTAATAAAGATGCTGGGGAATTGTTCTCTCAAGGATGCTCCTTGTCTTGAAGGTCTATTGAGACTACACCTCTCCCCAGACCTCAAGTGGGACTCATATACACGATCTATTAATAAAGATGCTGGGGAATTGTTCTCTCAAGGATGCTCCTTGTCTCGAAGGTCTATTGAGACTACACCTCTCCCCAGACCTCAAGTGGAACTCATATACACGATCTATTAATAAAGATGCTGGGGAATTGTTCTCTCAAGGATGCTCCTTGTCTCGAAGGTCTATTGAGACTACACCTCTCCCCAGACCTCAAGTGGAACTCATATACACGATCTATTAATAAAGATGCTGGGGAATTGTTCTCTCAAGGATGCTCCTTGTCTCGAAGGTCTATTGAGACTACACCTCTCCCCAGATCTCAAGTGGGACTCATATACACGATCTATTAATAAAGATGCTGGGGAAATGGTTGGTTCAGTGTACCGCTCCAGTAAGTATCTGACTCCCCCTGCTATACACTTTCTTTACAAGAGCCAGATCAGACCAAAAATGGAGTCTTGTTGCCTTATTTGGTATGGTGTTACCCAGTCCTCATTCCCTGCCTTGAGTTCCAAAACGTATCCGCGTCCTTGTGGGTGATGAACCCTTTTCCCATCGCAGGCCTCTTGCTATTCTAAAGCTGTTACCATGGAATGTGTTCTGGCGAGTTACATTTCTTCGTTTCACTAACCCTGACCTTCTCAACTGTGATCCGCCTTACACGAGAGTGAACGATCCCGATTCCCTTCATCTTCCAAAAGTAAGGAGGAAGTTTCACTCGCAACAGCTTCTTCTGAAGAACTGCTGCTTTCCGGAATAGACTTGCAGTAGGTGGAGTTTCCCAATCGTTACAATCTTGACCGAGTTCGAATCTTACCATGGTCGATTTATCAGGGAGTCCACTCCCTGATAATATTGGTCTGGAGAGGTTATCACACCGTGCGGTACGTTCAGAAAGCTGTCCACAGCAGGAAGTCATCGTGACCGAGCATGTTGAAAAAAAGCAAATTAATCACCCTCTCTTTCTTTCTTTCTCTCTATCTCTCGTTCTATATCTCTCTCTTTCTATATATCTCTCTATCTTTCTCACTTTCTCTCCCTCTCTTTCTCTCTTTCTGCCTTTCTTTCCCTCGTTCTCTCTCCTCCTCTTTATCTCTCCTTCTCTTTCTCTATCCCTCTCTTTTTTCTCTCCCTCTTTCTCTCTCTCTCTCGCTTTCTTTCTCTCTCTCGCTTTCTTTCTCTATCTCTCATACTTCCTTTCTCACTTTCTCTCTCTCTTTCTCTTCCTCCTCTTTCTCTCTTTCTCTTTATTTCTCTCTTTCTCTCTCTTGCTTCCTTTCTCATTTTCTCTCTCTTTCTCCCTCTATTTCTCTATTTCTCTCTTTCTCTCACATACTCTCTCACTTCCTCTCTCTATCTCTCTATCTCTCACTCACTCTCTTTCTTCCTCTCTCTCTCTCTCTATCTCAGCCATAAAGCGACCTGTGGGTTCTGTGGTTTAAACAAACGACTGTAATAGCGTTTGGCTCGCTACTCTAGTAGCCGGCTATTGACATATGCAAGTTTATTAGTGTTTTCCCAGACTATAGCCCCTTTTGAGGGAAATCAAACCCCTCAGCAGGGAATACCCTCCGCTCATTCTAAACTCTAAACAAAAGAGTGGGGAGAATTCAAAACATACGAGTAAATGTCTAAACCAACATTGATTAATTTCCTGTTTTGTTATGACCTGCCAATCCTTTGCCGGTTATTTAAAGCTAAATTTTATAATACACATGTAAATCTTCTTTTGCGAGTAAATATTGCATGAACAATTTTTTGAGAATAACAATGATTTTTCCAGACACAAGTCCTACTATTTAACCCATAGATGGGGACGGAGATGGCGTCATACTATTCCCAAGAATATTTGCGCGAATGTAATGAGCTCAAATGGAATTCGAACTCAACTCTTTGATTTCTCATTTCGATGCGCTATCCATTACACCACCCGCACATCCAGTCTGGGATAAAGAAAGAGGCAAGAGAGAATACATGATTTGAGTTTTATTGGAAGGGATAAGGGAGATAAAGAGAAGATACAGGTTAAGTATGAAAGAAAGATAAGGGAAAGACATAATAGATGACCTGAGTTTTCAACACCGATGGAATTAATGCAACAAGACAGAATGTATGCTTTTCAAGGAAGTGCGAATTTCAAATCGGACATACCAAAATCTAACAAGTACGGAAATTTAAATATCTAGGAAGTGTTTTATCAGAAGACAGCGTGACACTGAATTCCGAAGACGCCTTGGGATAGCCAAAGGTGCCTTCCAAAAGCTAAGCATAGTATTAAGAAATAGAAAAACAAGGAAAAGAGTACTAAACTGATGCGTGATATCTTTCCACCTATATGGCAGTGAATAATGGACAATATCCTCAAAACTGAAGCAACAGAACTGTGGTTCTACAGAAGGATGCTGAGGATACCATGGACCGAATGAACGAAGTTTTAGAGAAAACAGAAATCAAAAAGGATATTTATACTTAACGTCCGGAAGAGACATTTTAGGTTTCTAGGGCACATAATGAGGAAAGTGGGCTCGGAAAACCTGATACTCACAGGACAGATTGAAGGCTTGAGGGACTGAGGAAAACAACGCATAAGATAATGAGCTTGAGTAAATGGATGGCGGGACAAGGCTTAGGAGAAATAACAGAATGATAAAAGGACAGGAAGTTGTGGAGAGCGATGATCGCCTAGATGCTGATGGAACACAGCCCATAAAGAAGTCGCTTTCATTTTAGTCAAAAGCAAACAGTTGAGGAGTGTCTTTTCGTAAAGGGGTGAAGTTAGGGAATCGTAGAGGAGGGCATCGCTTTTGCCCATGGGTCACACATTGTCGATGATGCTTGCTTGTCGTCGGGCGGAAAGCGGAAGTCGAACACATGAATAATTAAAATTAATTCTTTTTTTTCATTTACTTAAAGGAAACGCATGCAAGATGTAAAGGCGACGTGTTTACTTGATAGTTTCTTTTTTTCTCAGTCGATTCGACGAGAGATAAAGTCAGACACAGAGATTTCTTTTCACGCACGCTTGCACATCATCCACACACACACGCGCGCGCATATCTATCTATCTATCTATATATATATATATATATATATATATATATATATATATATATATTACTGATAGACTGGTTGATATATTACTTATAGACTGAGATAGCTAAATGAATAGATATCAACAGGCTGAAATAGAGAGTGAGAGAGATACACAGACTGAGATAGATAGATAGAGAGAGAGAGATGAGCAGACTGAGATAGATAGATAGATAGATAGATAGATAGATAGATAGATAGATAGATAGATAAATAGATAATGAACAGAATGAGATAGATAGATAGATAGATAGATAGATAGATAGATATGAACATACTGAGATAGATAGATAGATAGATAGATAGATAGATAGATAGATAGATATGAACATACTGAGATAGATAGATAGATAGATAGATAGATAGATAGATAGATAGATAGATAGATAGATATGAACATACTGAGATAGATAGATAGATAGATAGATAACAAACAAATAGGAAACGTTTATAAATCTAACATGTTTCCCTTTTATTAAAGCTTCATCAGAGAATGAGATATGAAGAAAAAGAAGAAAAAATTCTGGTATTCTTACTTTTGTGAATTGTTAAGCAAAGGTCAGTATAATTTCAGGGTCTCCGAATTATAGATAGAGAGAAAGAATGGTATATTTTTCGATTTTTTGTTTAACCGAGTTAGAAACCTCACCCCATTAACTAGCAACTCTTCCCTGTGAGTATTTTGAGTGTATGAAACGCCAATCCATACACACAAATAAACACAGACACACACTCATATACATACATATATGTATGCTGATAGTACGCAGTTATCAATGGCGTACACACAGATTCAAACTTGACATTTGTAAATAAACAATGAAAAAGAACTGCTTTCTTTTAGATCATTTCATCCCAAGCAAAACGTTAATGTTATTAGAATGCAGGGGGGGGGTACATGGAGTGAAAGTGAATGAAGAAACTTTCTTTTTATGTGCCGTGTCCTTTCAAGACTTAGGCAGCCATGGCTCTCCCCTCTCCCTTGTAGCTCTCAATAAGTTTCGTCCCTCTGCACCTCCCCCAGACCACGTTGTGTCATCCTCTTCATCTCCCACCAGCTATGGATAAATAGCAGGACAGACTGTTTTCTATAGCCTTGGATGGCAACTGGTCTAGGAGAAGGACAACTCTGAATTCAAACCAGCGGATGGTTGGGGACCTTGTGGCACGTAATGCACCAGCTCTCGGTATTCAGCCCTTCAAATAGTGTGGTTGGCCTTCACCACTATAATCAAATCATATGTGCTGGTGGCTGGCTGTCTGTCAGTTCTTAGGAACTGAGTTGCTGACTCGCATACGTCGAATACGACGGGAGAGTCCACCATCTCAGAGATTTTTTTTAACTTTTCACCCCAAGCAAGGCGGGAGTGTCTCTAGCGCGCAAGGGATCACAGAGAACGGGAGCAAGAGTGACGAGGCGTGATAGAGGAAAGGATGAAGAGAAGGACGGGGAATTAGATCAAGTCATCTGGAGATGTCGATTGACATTGCATTTGAATAGTTGGAGATTATAGCTATCAGGGAAGCAAGTAAGAGGAAGGGAGTTTCACAGATGGGAAGTGCAAGATATGAAGCTAGTGGAGTAGAAGAGACGGCTACACTTAGCCGTTTCGGCAGTGAAAGGGTGGGACTGAGATGCCGACCTATAGACAGAGGTTAAGAATCATATAATTTCGGTGACCGGTTGCACGGTGCGCAGGTTTTTTTCTCTGGAGGTGTTAAAATTCTTGCAAAAAAGTTCAGTTGTGGCACTTATGCATGAAATCGAATTGTCGCAAGTAAAGGCATGGTGCAGTAATGGATACAGGCTTGGATTGAGGAATCGGAGAGCCGAGTTCGAATTCCTGTCGAATCCAATATATTCACTTACGTGTTAAGACCCTTGAGAAAAGTATAGATCCTCTTCTTCTCCCTCCCCACAGTTATGGGTAAATAGCAGGACAGACTTGGATGGCAACTGATCTAACGCAGAAAGAAGTGGCAACCTACTGCGGGAAAAATCTGCCTCGTCAGTCATGTATCAAAATATACATGATCGCCTAAGTGTATATCGCGCATGACTGAACTGATGTACGGCATTCTAAACGAATTATTGTGTTGTCTCATTTTTTTTTATGCTTTCAGAGCAGCGAAGTGGATACAAACCAAAATGTGTGTAAATCGACTATGAAAATTAATGTAAAGCTTATTTCTTTTGTCAATACAGGAATTGAGATGTCAGGAGACACGAAATACTCGGAAGGGTTCGAACAAAAATACAGGTGGAAAGCTGAGAGTAATTTAATAGGGTTTCATTTATGAATTCGGTAGAGGGTCTGTATTTTTGACACTTTCTGTTTAAAGGTTGAGCGATCAGACAGTGAATAAAAGGAGTGGCTAGGCTTGGGAGAAGCCTTAGAATTGACGCGGTTCACTGAAAAAGAACAGTTGCTAGTGTTTCAAACGGTATTTCGCTAATAGTAAACATCGTCGAATATCTATTATTATATATAAATTACAAATAGGGCACTCCGCCACGAAGCAGTTTTTGGCCATCAACTCAATCATTCTACTACTATAACCCTGCCTGGGCTTTTTTCATATATTTAACCTTGAACTAGAATAAAATGTAGTATTAGGTTGGTGCAAAAATAATGACGGTTTTGACGTATTTTTTAACGTCAAAAACCGTCATTATTTTGCACCAACCTAATAAATAATAATTTAGTAATATTACACGTTTCCCTATAAGGAAACATTTGGCATTCATTGACCGAACACCCAGCACTGCTTTCAGGTGAAAATTATAAAATCTTTCTCTTCAAACAATTTTTCAGGAAAACAGAATTCTCAATAAAGGACTAAAATGAAGACGACTTACTTCTTTATGTGCTGTGTTCCATCAGCATCTAGGCGATCATGGCTCTCCACAACTTCCTGTCCTTTGTAGTGCTTAATAAATTTTGTCATTCTGTTATTTCTCCTAAGCCCTGTTCCGCCATCCATTTACTCAGTCTCATTATTCTTCTTCTACGTGCCGTGTCCCTTCAGGACGTTGGCGATCATGGCTCTCCACAATTTCCTATCCTTTGTAGCTCTTAATAAATTTTGACTTTTTTGTTATTTCTCCTAAGCCCTGTTCCGCCATCCATTTACTCAAGCTCATTATCTTATGCGTTGTTTTCCTCTGTCCCTCTTGCTTTCAATCTGTCCTATGAGTATCAGGTTTTCCGAGCCCACTTTCCTCATTATGTGCCCTAGAAACCTAAAATGTCTCTTCCGGACGTTAAGTATAAATATCCTTTTTGATTTCTGTTTTCTCTAAAACTTCGTTCATTCGGTCCATGGTATCCTCAGCATCCTTCTGTAGAACCACAGTTCTGTTGCTTCAGTTTTGAGGATATTGTCCATTATTCACTGCCACCTCGGTGGAAAGATATCACGCATCAGTTTAGTACTCTTTTCCTTGTTTTTCTATTTCTTAATACTATGCTTAGCTTTTGGAAGGCACCTTTGGCTATCCCAAGGCGTCTTCGGAATTCAGTGTCACGCTGTCTTCTGATAAAACACTTCCTAGATATTTAAATTTCCGTACTTGTTAGATTTTGGTATGTCCGATTTGAAATTCGCACTTCCTTGAAAAGCATACATTCTGTCTTGTTGCATATTATTATTAATTCCATCGGTGTTGAAAACTCAGGTCATCTCTTATGTCTTTCCCTTATCTTTCTTTCATACTTAACCTGTATCTTCTCTTTATCTCCCTTATCCCTTCCAATAAAACTCAAATCATGTATTCTCTCTTGTCTCTTTCTTTATCCCAGACTGGATGTGCGGGTGGTGTAATGGATAGCGCATCGAAATGAGAAATCGAAGGGTTGAGTTCGAATTCCATTTGAACTCATTACATTCGCGCAAATATTCTTGGGGATAGTATGAAGCCATCTCCGTCCCCATCTATCAGGTTGTCCGGGCCCACTTTCCTGATTATGTACCCTAAAAACCTAAAATGTCTCTTCTGAACGTTAAGTATAGGTATCCTTTTTGATTTCTGTATTTTCTAAAACTTCGTTTATTCGGTCCATGGTATCCTCAGCATCCTTCTGTAGAACCACAGTTCAGTTATAGCCCTTTCCACTTTTGACTTCGGTTTCCTTCCGAACCTTTTATTTGATGTAGTGTGGAATATCAACATTTTGATTATGTCATTATTTTTTGTTTGAGGGACATGTTTCTATCCATTTTAGTTGTTACTGCTGTTGGTAGTCCTCATGCCATGTGGTTTCTCTTATTTGGTACAGTTCTTCGTTTGTGATTATGTAACACCGACGTTCAAAGAAGAATGTCTTTTGCCAAGACCCTCAGGTCTCATTTTTAACCATTGTTCTTAGAAAGCGTTTGTATACAGCTGAGAGTTTAGATATTTCTGAACGGGTTTGGCGCCATGCACGTGAAAGCCTCGATCTGGGCACTTTGGCGTGGTGTAATGGTTAACAATCTTGTCTCGCTAGATCAATTACGACTGAACAGTGAGTTTGATCCTCACTGAGTGCTCCATACCTTTTAAAAATTAAAGATACATTTTTGGAGAAATTTATGGTCAAATTTTAAGGTCAAATTATCTTATTTGACCTTTAAACAAAAAAATATATAGATCACCATTTAGTAATGGCTGTCAATGCTGTGCAACCTCACCATTTAAGTAATTTAAAATGGTATATAATGTAACTTTATAGGTAAAAAAAAAACAACTGACATATTGCTATTTAAACTTTGTGACTACTTTCCACAATTCACCTTTTTGGCAAGGTCCAAAGGGTCATATCTCGGAAAACCTTTGACCTAGAGATGTAAAATAGCTACCATTCAATTTCTATCATGAGCATCTATAACCATACCAAATTTGAAAAATATCTGTGTCGGTGATAGACTCTTGTTGATTTGACACGGAAGGACTATATGGAATTAAAAATAATAATCAAACCATATAATAATTATCAATATGTATTTATATATTTTCTGTCCCATTTGTATTGGGAAGGAAGGAAAATCAAATTAAGTTAGTAAATTTATGAGTGATTACTTCCTTTAGTCGTTTTAATAATCTATACAAATAAAATATTTATCTGCATTTAGACAAAATTAGTTCTCAAGCAAAATGAACCGTTTAATTAATCAGTTCATTTATTCCTGTGTTTTTTAGATTGCAGTTTTATTTGTTCCAGCTTTCTATGTGAGGCACTCAGATACTTTTGTGTGTTAAGTGATCGTCTAGCTTCAATTTGGTCATGAAGTAGGCCTTGTCGCCGCCACCTTTATCGTTCTGTTGCTGAAGAGATATTTACATTTTCCTGTGATATTAAATACTATTTTCTTAATATGAAAATATATTGAATAAAAAGCGATTTATATAATACCAGTAGTAATGAATGAATCATAGATACCATTGAACGCTTAAAAAGTATAAAATGAACGGATTAATTAAACGGTTCATTGGCCTCTATTTTAGTCGTGAATTATCTCCGCTTTATTTAATAAAGTGTTTTAAGACTTTTGTTTCATTCTATCTCACTATTAGAACTTTCTAGCAACTTCGGTCATTTTTTACGGTACAGGTACCCTAGTCATATAATAATAATAATAATAATAATAATAATAATAATAATAATAATAATAATAATAACTGCTGCACAAACCAATGCTTGCTAACAAGAAATTCCCAAGCACAGATACTGAAAAAATGTGTTAGTCCAAAATGCAAATTCTGTGATAAATATCCAGAAACAATTGCCCATCTTGTATCAGGTTGCACAGCATTGACATCCACTGAATATCAATCCAGGGTAAGACGATAAACTACATCCGCGTCCTGGGTAAAACGATAAACTACGTCCAGCAGCAAGGCCTCTGATCAGGCTTTGAGGATCGTGGAACCATCTTTTAATTGCTGGTGTTCCCAGGTTCACCCTCACCTGGGGTGGTAGCACCTGTTAGGGTCCCAGCTATGGGTAAGTAGTTAACCAGCAAAATGGGTTTAAAACACTATGAAAGTGTAAAAATAGATTCTTGCAACAGAATGGTCATGGATGAGAAAAGCAAGACTTCGTTGAGCATAGGGGTAAAAATTCGTTGTTTTTTTTTTTTTTTTTTTTTGTTTTAAATGTGCCATATTCCGAATAATCAACCATCTTTAAAGGTTTACTCTCTTCCAATCGTTGTCACATTTAAACGCTAAGTGGGCGGCCCGTCAAATAGTGTTCTCTAATTGAATATTCCCTAAAGACGGCGATTACGTGTGACCAAGTCTATCGTCACCTGATTTGAATGACTATTGGGATGCAACATACGGATCGAAAGGGGTCAGGTTTGGTTGAATGTTCAAGATGCTGTCATCTATCATAGATGTCAACTTTAAAAAAAAAAACTTTTATTTCTGTTCTTTTTCTTTCCTTCTATCTTCTTTCTTTTCTTTTTTTTTTCTTTTTGTCGTCAACACACCCCTCCTTCTTTTCACCTCATTATCTCCCAGTATAATATACCCCCGGTGACGGACGGGTGGATGGGCGGGTAGTCCATGCCAGAGAGATGGCGGTAACAAATGTTTGTCAATTCACTTGTTGATTTACTTAGAAGCAAGGCGCAAGGTTACTGTTTCATCGGAGCGAGTTATTATGACGGTTCCGGAGCGGGAATGCTCAACGGAGTGTGACTTCATGAGCCTTAATGGGACAAAATTTACTACAGCAGCTCAAGCGAATGGTGGGGTATATGTCAAAGATGAATACAGCACGATAAAAACTATCTCTTTCTGGCTATCTATCTATCGACGAGTGACAGCCACAGATTTTCTTCTTTTTTTTTCTTTTTTTTTTGCACAAATGAGATTCCTCTAGTTTAACGAAAATAAAATTAATGAAGATCAAATGCTGACAAAACTACATGACATTTTTTAAATCATTTCACCCCAAGCAAGGTAGGAATGCCACCAATACGCAGGAAGGTTACATGGGGTGAAAATGAGAGAAAAAGACTAAGAATAGTGAGGATTAAGGTAAGGACAAAAGATGAATGGGATTCAAGAAGACGGAAGATGGCGATTGACATTTTATTTAAATTTTTGAAGATTATAGTTATCAAGGAAGCAAATAAACGGAAGGATTTCCATAGGTAAGAAGTGTGAGCAAAAAACTTTTAGAGTAGAAATGGAGGTTACATTTAGATATTTCAACAATAAAAGGCCAATCTAGTAGCACGCTTAAACTCGCGTAGTCGGAGCACCAGGGGAAAAAAGCTCGTCAGAGCAGTAACCATGAACATATTTGTAGAAAAGACAGAGGGAAGCCATATCACATCGGTGAGAAAGTGACTGAAGTCGAGATGAAGTCGAGATGAAGTCGAGATGCCAAGTGAGGATCGATTATATTGTAGATCCTTCTTTGATAACTGAAATCTTTTATGAAGCAAGTACAATATCTATCTCACGCACGGTGAACACTACACCTGGCTTCTTTAATATTTCCCCTTTTCTAGCAAGATTAATGCTTGACAAACGTGCATATAAGTTTTAGATCAAAATAAAATTCTTTTCGTTTTTCATTCAAAATACTCAAATTTTGGGAATACGTTTTCACAACATCGCCCACGTGACGACGACGTGGTCATATTTAAACGGAACGCTTTCAGTTATCTGTTTGGATTGGTCTTTCTCTTATGTCCATCGTCTTTTTTATGTTGAATTGAATTTGGTCTAATGTTAATTATGTTTGCTGAATATGTCCTGAAGATGGTCTGATAGACCGAAACGTCCGACGTTGACATTATATTAACATTAAAAGAGTATAATTGCATATTAGGATTTTTGTTTGTTTTTCCGTATATTTTTCTTCATACTGTGGGATCTATATCCATATATTTGCTCATATATATATATATATATATATATATATATATATATATATATATATATATATGTCATTTGTTTACGTTAAGTCACGCTTCGAGCAGATATGAGAGCTTGAGAGAAATCATTGTAAATTTGTAGTTTAAAAACAGTAATTTGACCTTGCTAAGCAGACGCTTCCCCCCCTCTCTCTCTCTCTCTCTCTCTAAGTTTTTCCGGTAAAGGTTTTCATATGATGAGTTTCGTCCTCTAACGCTTCATCGGCTAAAGTGATGATTACGTATATATATATATATATATATATATATATATATATATATATATATATATATATATATATTATAATTATTTTTTTAAAAATATGATTCCATCGCTACATAGGAATTACTATTTTTCAAAAACATAAGCTACAAACTTCGAATTCAATTATCGAAATTAAATTAAAGTAAATTACCTAGTTATGTTTCATCCTCAAGAGAATGTTGGAATAACTATTTTGGAAATTTACGGAGCTTTATAAGCACATACATTTGTAATGTTAGTTTCTATAGATATGGGGAAAACCAATCATTTTAACAAGGGGCAAGAACTTCAGATTATTAACCTAACGGTTCTTTCTTTCAATATATTTGCACACACACACACATACATATTAATTTGATTTATTTTGATTTATTTACAAGAAAGAAAAAAAAAATCATAATAAAAGTTTTCGTATCAATACCGACTGGTTCGATTTTTATTTATTTTTTTTACTTACTTTGGCTTTTTTCTAAGTCCGGGGTCGTCAAACAGTCAAATCGTTAAGTGACATACATTGTCGAAATAAAAAGTTTCTCTCTGTCTGTTTTCTTTTCTTTTCTTACGGTTAAATGTACTCAATCAAATACAACCTGTTTTTCTTTTCTCTTGTGACGTAATTCACATGGAAAAACCCATATTTTATTATAGTTTGATATCAGCTATCAAACAGAACAAGCTTCACTGTTTGCCTATTCTGTTGATTTTATTTTTTACTGAAATCCAAGATTATTAAAATACTACCTTAAAAGCCGCACTCCTTGTGAACTTTTACGCTAGCTCCGACCCCAAATTAAAGGTACCTCTGATCCAGATTAGAAAACGGCAATGATAATTTTGAAGAAATAAATTTGAATTCCTCAATTTACTCCATGAAACTTCAAAATCTCACTTTAACTCGGGCTATAAGTCCAATTCTGGTCAAAAGACCAATTTGGACCAAAAGACAGATTTGGGCCGAAATTCCTGTTTGGACCAAAATTCCAATTCATGCCGGAAAATTGAGTTCTTCATATCAGAAACTCTGCAAAACCTCTCATTTTAACTCTGATACCTTGGCATTTTGAAGAAATAAAATTGATTTCCTCAATTTGCTAAGTTTTGGAGATATTTTAAACTGAATTTAAAACAAAAATGTTTAAATTCACAAAGTTTTCGTATTACTCAATATAAAGCAAAAAATATTTAAAACACTAACTGAATTTTAAACTGTTCCCTCTTCACCCGCACACAAATCCCAAATGCTTGATGTTCAATCAGCAGATGATAGGCAGATTTTTAATACTGAGGTCATCTTGATTCCAAAAAGGTACAATATATGTATGTAGAACAAGTGTAGACCGATGTAGATGCGTTTCAGACACAGACGGACAGACAGAATTTGCCATTTATTTATTTAGATATAACTACATTTATACTTTATTGCGTATAAACGTGAGTAAATGGTCAAAAGAGGCTAAACAAAAAACTGAGAAGTCCATGGATACCTTCCTCCACCAGTGAATCGCCAATGCAATCGCGATCAAGAAGAGTTCCCTAACTAGCTTGGCGGTATATTAACCTTACCAGCAGAAACTCAAAGTCTACACATAGCATGTGGTTTATTGTTAAATCAACTGAAAACATTAGTTTTCTCCAGATCATCAGTTATTGAAAACTATAAAACCTCGTCTGTCCTGCTATAAATTCCTGTGATGACAGGAAGAGACGTATTCATAATTTTGCAAGTTTTTTTTGTTTTTGTTTTTTTGCGAAAGCCAATAGTTGGCTGACAGGACTTCTACGTGCCATATATTTTCAGAACGTCTGCGATTATGGCTCTCCACAACTTCTTATCATTCGCAACGTTTCTCCCTTTGCCATGCCTCCCGTACCCTGTTCCGCCATCCATACCCAGAAATCACGTCAGGAAGGTGACCCGCTGCTTTCCCCTGCCCGCGACATACCCCGTGGGTGTCAAACTCTCTAAGCCCTCCTTCCTCATTATGTATCCAAGAGATTTCAGCCGTCACTTTCTGATTGGGAGTGTAAGTGTTACTATTTTTCTTTTAGATATACAACGTGGTTGGTCCTGATCTGACAGTCGCTATCTCACAGACGTGCTGCGGCTTTTCTACAAGTACTTTCATGGCAACTGCTCCCACGAGCCAAATTGCATGAATTTAAGCGCGCTACTAGGTTGGCATCTAGGTCCCACCCTTTCACTGTCGAAACGATTAAATGTAGCCACCTCTTCTACTCCAACGGCTTCTTATCTCGCACCTCCCGTCAGTGTAACTCTCTTTCTATCACTAGCTTTCCTGATAACTGTAATCTTCTAATATTCAAATGTAATGTCAATCGACATCTTCTGACGCCTTCATCCATGTACTCCTCTTTACTCTTTCTCTCACTCTGTGAAACCCTTTGCGTGCTAGTGGCACCCCTGCCTTGCTTGGGGCGAATTGCTTTAAAGAAAAAAAGGGTTTCTCGCTGCTTACTCGTTCCTGGAATTCTCAATATACTTCGGTAGAACCACATCTCTACTGCCTTCAATTTACTCTTCACCTGTGAGAAGACGCAATCTAATATCTAAGCAGAATAAGACTGTTCCTATGAGCAACATAGCACTCGTCGTCTTTTTGATCACCATTGTCGAGTTGTTCTATTATACAGCCAATTCTGAAAGAATTAAATTTACTCAAACTGTACAGAGATCGTTTCCTAGGAAGTGGCCAGATTTCAGTATTCAACAGGTGAAGTATCAGTCTGAGACCTTTGTGTCAGCGTAATTAGAATTGTATTTAAACATATCTTTCTGCGTAAGTCGGGCATCTCGAGGCGGTGTAACTCACAAGCTCCTTATGCCTCTTACTGCAATTGCAGATACTGTCTATAAGTACGGCGCGCTAACCAATTATGCAACTGAAGCAGACACGAATATACAGGCCGAAACGTTGTGAATATGTCAATAAAGACGAGGACAACAGTCCAAACAATGTAAATAATTACATTACATCATCCCAAAAATATAGACAGATACCGAAAAAGGCCGGAGAGTACAACTGCCGAAACGCTGTGAAAATGCGAATAAACATGATGATAAAAGTCCGAACAATCTAAATAATGTAAATAATAATAATCAAAAATATAGACAGATAAAATAGAACAATAAAAAAAAAAAGCTATTGCTCCAGGTGAGGATCGAACTCACAACCTCCGCATGCCTATTACTGCAATCGCAGATACTGTTTATAAGTACGGCGCGCTAACCAATTGTGCCACTGGAGCAGACACGGTAGCCGCTTCTGAATAAAGCTATTGTTTTCGAAAACAAATCGTATTGACTCGGTCAATTTTGACTGAGCCAGTCGAATAAATCCGACAGCGCTTCTCACAGCATAATAGTCAACTTTTATACTAGACTCAAGAGCCACTCAAGGCAGAGGGATAGTATTAAAATAGGGATGATGAAGACCGGACCGTACAAGGGCCGAAACGTTGTAATATATATGGCGACAAAGATGAGGGCAATAATCCGAATAATTTAAATAATGTACATAATACCTCATCTCAGAAATATAGACAGATACTGAAAGGCCGAAACGTTCTAATAAATATGGCGACAAAGATGAGGACAATAGTCCGAATAATGGAAATAGTGTACATAATACCTCATCTCAGAAATATAGACAGATACTGAAAGGCCGAAACGTTGTAATAAGTATGGTGACAAAGAGGACGACAATAGACCGAATAATGTAAATAGTGTACATAATACCTCATCTCAGAAATATAGACAGATACTGAAAGGCCGAAACGTTGTAATAAATATGGCGACAAAGATGAGGACAATAGTCCGAATAATGTAAATAGTGTACATAATACCTCATCTCAGAAATATAGACAGATACTGAAAGGCCGAAACGTTGTAATAAATATGGCGACAAAGATGAGGACAATAGTGCGAATAATGTAAATAGTGTACATAATACCTCATCTCAGAAATATAGACAGATACTGAAAGGCCGAAACGTTGTAATAAATATGGCGACAAAGATGAGGACAATAGTCCGAATAATGTAAATAGTGTACATAATACCTCATCTCAGAAATATAGACAGATAATGAAAGGCCGAAACGTTGTAATAAATATGGTGACAAAGATGAGGACAATAGTCCGAATAATGTAAATAGTGTACATAATACCTCATCTCAGAAATATAGACAGATACTGAAAGGCCGAAACGTTGTAATAAATATGGCGACAAAGATGAGGACAATAGTCCGAATAATGTAAATAGTGTACATAATACCTCATCTCAGAAATATAGACAGATACTGAAAGGCCGAAACGTTGTAATAAATATGGCGACAAAGATGAGGACAATAGTGCGAATAATGTAAATAGTGTACATAATACCTCATCTCAGAAATATAGACAGATACTGAAAGGCCGAAACGTTGTAATAAATATGGCGACAAAGATGAGGACAATAGTCCGAATAATGTAAATAGTGTACATAATACCTCATCTCAGAAATATAGACAGATAATGAAAGGCCGAAACGTTGTAATAAATATGGTGACAAAGATGAGGACAATAGACCGAATAATGTAAATAGTGTACATAATACCTCATCTCAGAAATATAGACAGATAATGAAAGGCCGAAACGTTGTAATAAATATGGTGACAAAGATGAGGACAATAGACCGAATAATGTAAATAGTGTACATAATACCTCATCTCGGAAATATAGACAGATACTGAAAGGCCGAAACGTTGTAATAAATATGGTGACAAAGATGAGGACAATAGTCCGAATAATGTAAATAGTGTACATAATACCTCATCTCAGAAATATAGACAGATACTGAAAGGCCGAAACGTTGTAATAAATATGGCGACAAAGATGAGGACAATAGTCCGAATAATGTAAATAGTGTACATAATACCTCATCTCAGAAATATAGACAAATGTCAGTGAAATTTCATATTCCAAAATTAAAGTTTGTACTTATATTTTAGAAACGTGATGTGAAAAGGCCGTAGTTTTAACTGTCACCGGAAGGATATGGGTTAAAATGGCACCTTTATTTTTCATATTCGGTTGCCATTTTGATTAAAGTTCATTTTTTTTTTTTTTTTTTTTTTGATGAAAACTTGAGAGTTTTCCGGTATATGTAAGTGAAATTTTCCCTTTCCAAAATTACCCTTTAAATGTATGGAAACAGAAGACACCAGCTTTAATTGACAACAGGTTTATATGGATTTTTCTATGCTCCGACCTTCTTCAGGTGATTGGAATTTCGAACTGGGCCCTTTATTTCGTCCACCCAGATAGAGTGTTCTAGTTTCACGTGCCATGCCTTTTCCGGATGTCTCAGTTATATCCCTTTAACTCAACTCTCGAAGTTTTTGTTCACCACTGCCCTAGCCAGGTATTGAACTCACAACTCTTTGGGGGAAGCCCAGAGCGTACAACAGCCGAAACGTCGTGAACATGACAATAAAGATGAAGACAAAAGTCCGAACAATGTAAATAATTACAATACCTCATCTCAGAAATATAGACAGATCCCGAAGAAGGCCGGGGCGTACAACTGCCGAAACACCGTGAACAAGACAATAAAGATGAGGACAACAGTCCGAACAATGTAAGTAGTTACAATAATTCATCCCGTAAATATAGAGATATCCTGAAGAAGGCAGGAGCGTACAAAGTCTGAAACATCGTGAATATGACAATAAAGATGAGGACAACAGTCCGAACAATGTAAATAATGTAAATAATTACAATACCTCATCTCAGAAATATAGACAGATAAAAAAATGTTATTGCTCCAGGTGAGGATCGAACTCACAACCTCCGCATGCCTATTATTGCAGTCGCAGATACTGTCTATAAGTACGGCGCGCTAACCAATTGTGCCACTGGAGCAGACATGAATATTACTTCTCAATTAAGCTATTGTTTGTAAAACAAATCGTATTGACTCGGTCAATTTTGACTTAACTAGTTGAATAAATCCGAGAGCGCTTCTCACAGCATAATAGTCAACAATTAAACTAGACTCAAGAGCCTCTCAAGGCAGAGGGATAGTATTAAAATAGTGATGATGAATGTAGTGTTTATTATGAATGTGGATCATGAGGATAGACTTGATCGATTAATTGGTTCGTTTTTTACCCTTTGCCGTTTATTGAAAGCTAAATAATATTTTTAGGTCGTAAGAATTATTTTTTATATAATAATGGTTAATGATACACATCTTACTAATTAACCCATAGCTGAGGGAGAAGAGGTGATTTTATAATTTTCCGAAGAGTATTTGCGTGTAAGTGGATATAACGAACCCAACTGGAATTGGAACTCGGATCTCCGATCAACAATTCCGAGACATTATCTATTACACCACCCGTTCATCCAAGCTTACAGCATCCGGTATTTCTCCGTCCATCTATGGGTTAAGTAGCAAGATTGACTGAACTTGCTAATCTTGGGAGACCGACATCTTAGGAGAATTTCAAAAGCTTGGAGAAGTCAACAGGAAACCACTCCACTATCTTTCCCAAGCAGTCTTGACAATTTATAGATAATAAAGAAGAGAAACCTCTAGAGAGCCATTATCGCATACGTGCTGGAGGGCATTTTAAAAAAAATTATTTATTTTGCAGTCCTTGTAGTTACACGACTGGCAATTCAGATCTCGTGTTGAGAGTGTCAACACGAGAATAAGTGAGATTGGAAGAGTGGCGTGCACTCTTATCAAGAAATCCCATTTTTGTTGATTTCAGCTTTAAGGAGTTCATAATGTCAGAATCGACTTTTTTTGAATGGCCTTGTGTTGACCTCTGATATGGGAGGCCTTAAGTGCTAAAATTACTTCCTTCGTCTTTTTGACTAAACCAACAGTTTATCAAAGGTGAATTAAGACAAAAAAAAAAGTCATATATGTGTTAACAGATGTAAAAAAAAAAAAAGAAAGAAAAAAAATTGCAAGGTTTGTGTTGGCCCATTTTCTGAAAGGATTTAAAGAATTTATAGTAGCAAACAGAGTTGCTAATTTAGCTCTTTCGGAATCAGATATCGCTCTTTTATCAGTACATTTAGCTCCTGTAGAGCCAAGTGCCACATTTGATGATTTTTTTTTTAATCAATTCACCCCAAACAAGGCGATAATGCCACTGAGACACAAGGGGTTACTGGTAGTGAAAGAGAATGAGAAGACTTTAGTGAGGAAAAAGGACAATAAAAGAACAAAATTCAGGAAGACAGAAGATGGCGATGATGCCACTAAGACGCAAGGGGTTACTGGGAGTGAAAGAGAATGAGAAGACTTTAGTGAGGAGAAAGGCCAATAAAAGAACAGAATTCAGGAAGACAGAAGATGGTGATAATGCCACTGAGACGCAAGGGTTTACTGGGAGTGAAAGAGAATGAGAAGACTTTAGTGAGGAGAAAGAACAATAACAGAACAGAATTCAGGAAGACAGAAGATGGCGATAATGCCACTGAGACGCAAGGGGTTACTGGGAGTGAAAAAGAATGAGAAGACTTTAGTGAGGAGAAAAAACAATAAAAGAACAGAATTAAGGAAGACAGAATATGACGATAATACCACTGTGATGCAAGGGGTTACTGGAAGTGAAATAGAATGTGAAGACTTTAGATGGAACTCGAAACCCATTACTAAACACGGAACATTTGATAAACCTGTTCAAAAGACTGGGGAGGAGTATGAACCGGGCGAGGAAGTGTACGTTTGTAAACAGTGACTATTACAGCTAATAATGCAAGACTCTTCGGTAAATCGAATCGAGTTCTCTCAGTCACTGGGTGTTTATCTAAAAATAAATACTGTTAAATTCATCTTCATCCCTGCCGTGCGCCAACGGCTTAGGAGTAGAACGCCAATTCAGTCGGGTTTCGATCCTAGCTAGATGCAACTATGACCCACTTATGAGCTGTGATACAACGAAACAGTCTGTCTGCGGATGAATATATATATATATATATATATATATATATATATATATATATATATATATATATATATATATACCGGTGTAACAACATAATTGTCCATCCAACAAAATGTTTGATATCTAAAAAAAACACTTAACTAATTGAGTTTCTTTTTTCCATATTTTCAGATAAGACGGTTAGCCATCTTGGTTCCACTTGTCGTAAGAATCACTGAAAAAGACCCTTGAATTATTCAGCTAGAAAGAGAACAGGTTAAAATTGTTTTATGTCAGCCCCACTGTCTTCCTAAATGAGCAATGGTGAGAAGAAAAAGATCATTCAGGTCTTCATTAATGGTACCGACATTCATACTCTGGATTCAAAATTCCATTCAAGGACCATCAAGAGAACGGCGAATAAGTTTTAAAAGAGGGAACAGTAGAGAGGAAAACTGGATCAGGAGCTTACAACAGGAAGTGGGATCGTGATTTCCGCTAAAGAGATCCATTAGAAAATATTCAATTCAATCCATAAGATGTTTGGTACTTGAGAGAGATAACAGACCAAAGAGCAGTGAAAAAAAGACTTGAAAATGAAATCGTACTTGAAACGTGTGAGTCAATTTTTTACTCAAGGACAGAAAGTTAAAAGGTTAGAGTGGGCGAAGTTCATCTTGAATAAGTTGGAAAATGATCCTGGAATATATATATATATATATATATATATATATATATAATATTTTTGTTTAAAAATATAATTCGTTCGCTACATAAGAGTTCTCATGTTTCAAAAACGAGAGCCGAAACCATCCAAATAATTATTAAAATTAAGTTGAATTGGGGTGTTTAGTCCCGTTTCATCTTTTCGCTTGAAGATGAAACGGGACTAAACACCTCAATTCAACTTAATTTTAATAATTATCTGGATGGTTTTGGCTCTCGATTTTGAAACATGAGAACTCTTATGTAGCGAAGGAATCATATTTTTAAACAAAAAATATTATAATATAAGCTCGCTTTCTGTATGGAGCACTGTCTTCTTAAAAATAAAAACAAAAATACGAAGGAACTCCGGATTATGCACCCAACGTGTTCTTTTCTATTTTCTGCATTCCTGTGCACGTATACATATATATATATGAAGAAAAATATACAGAAAAAACAAACAAAAATCCTTATATGCAATTATGCTGTTTTAATGTTAATATAATGTCAACGTCAGACGTTTCGGTCTAATAAACCATCTTCAGGACATATTCATAAAATATAATTAACATTATCAATTCGACATGACAAAGACGATGGACATAAGAACAAGACTTATCCAAACAGATAACTGAAAGTTTTATATGATCAGCGTTCCGTTTAAACATGGTCATGTTGTCGTCACGTGGGCGACGCTGTGAAAACGTATTCCTAAAATTTGAGTATTTTGAATGAAAATGAAAAATGAAAAGAATTCTATTTTGATCTAAAATTTATATGTACCCTTGTCGAGCATTAATCTCGCTAGAAAAGGGGAAATACTAAAGAAGCCAGGTCTAGTATTCACCGTGCGTGAGAGGGATATTATGCCTGCTTCATAAATCCTCCTAAGATTTTCATTATGAAAATACTTTAAAATCTTCACGGAATCAAAATCGAAATTATGATCTGCTTTAGTTGTCTGTTCTTATGTCCATCGTCTTTGTCATGTTGAATTGATAATGTTAATTATATTTTATGAATATGTCCTGAAGATGGTTTATTAGACCGAAACGTCCGACGTTGACATTATATTAACATTAAAACAGCATAATTGCATATAAGGATTTTTGTTTGTTTTTTCCGTATATTTTTCTTCATACTGTCGGATCTATATCCATATATTTGCTTACATATATATATATATATATATATATATATATATATATATGAACTTATTTCAATTCTTCATGACCTTCCAATCCTTAGCTATAATTAATTAATGATGAACATGTCATTTTCATTTATGATCGATTTCATCAGGATTCTTCTGTTAAGCTTAGAGAGTAATTATACATTCTTATTGCTCAGAGTAGAGTCCAATAGTGTTATAAAACCCTTGGAGAATTCCAGTAAGATATCTTTAATCATTTCTAAGATACAACGGTTCAAAGCTTAATCTAACAAATGTACAATTTTGCTGTTACATGATTTGGACAATTTTGCTGTTACATCCGGTAAATCCTTTACTGATTTATAAAAAGCTTACGGCCATATCACGTCGAAACATTGGTTTCCTTAAGATCACCGTCGAACCTCGTTAGTACCTAGATTGTTGACTGCTTGGGAATATCAGATGGTTTGAGCTGGAATGTACGGCTGGTGTAATAATTAACGGCTCGGAATTAGAAATTGACTTCGTTGTATTCACTTCTGAGCAAATACCGTTGACAATCCACCTCTTCTCCTTCAGCTATTGGTTAATTAGTAGGAATTGTATCAGTAAATCATTATAATCTCACCCAAAATTATTAGAATCCCCAAAAGATTTTTCTGGCTTTAAATAACCTGCAATGGGTTGATAAGCCGTAAAAAACAAACCAATCAATCAAATAGTAGATGTTGCTAAGTTCACTTAAAAAGAAAGAGATCTACCCCCAAAATAGTTGAGTCGACAACTGTACGACCATAGACATATTTGCGTTGATACTTTTTATGGAAGACCTTAATTGCTATTTATTTTTTTTTCTTTTCTCTTTTCACTTCAGATAACCGTGTTCTCTAATTGTGTTTGGTTTCCTTTGCAGCAAACTCATATGTACGGCTTCTTTATTCACTTCTTTTTTTTAACCTGGCTGTCTCTACTGTGCTGTCTCTACAATTGCATACACGGATATTTATTCAGCTTGGCTTCGTCTTACAAAAGGCCATGGTTGTATTTTCTGCTATTCTAGAAAGTTCGACTGTTTTTTTTAAAATTTAGGTCATTGAATATTTCCGAAAATATCCGATGTATATTCCGACATTTTCTATAAGTTTCACCAATCTGAACTATCGGATTTGTGCAGATATATGCAAATGTTGCAGTAGCCATTGTGTTTGCCGGTGCCAAATACACGATTTGTTGTTTTTTTTTTCTTTAAATATAGCTTTTAAAATTCTAGGTTTTAAGAATTCCCGAAACTCATAGATAGATAGTGTTATGGTCCGGTTCCTTGTACCACGGTGATGGTCCAATGTAGAACCAATAAAGAAGAACTCGAATACAGATATGGAATAACACAGATATATTACAAACAGGAATATATACAGAGAAGTAGAAAGTGTTAGTATGAACAATCAGGTTTAGTAGAGATAACAAATGTAGTCTCGACCAGTATCACTATTCCAATGTCTTGCAGTAATTGTCTGAACGCGACTCTGTTTCGGACTGTCTCTGACTCGACTCTTAACTCGACTTGAAGTACTGACTCGACTTGAACTACAGACTCCTTGCCTACTCCTGAGGCGCAGTATTTATTAAGTATGGAATAGTCCATTATTATTATTATGGGTAAGATCCCATAATAGATAGATAGATAGATAGATAGATAGATAGATAGATAGATAGATAGATAGATAGATAGATAGATAGATAGATATGAACGAACTGAGATAGCTACATATATGAAGAAACAGAAATAAAAAAAAAGAAAGGTACCATCTTGGATAGATAGATAGATAGATAGATAGATAGATAGATAGATAGATAGATAGATAATGAACGAACTGAGATAGCTACATATATGAACAAACAAAAATAAAGAAAGACATCTACCATCTTAGATAGATAGATAGATAGATAGATAGAAAGAAAGAAAGAAAGAAAGAAAGAAAGAAAGAAAGAAACAGACCGTATTTTCCGATATTAAAAACACTTTATTTCATAAAATAAATCTTCAAAATTTACGTTTTATCTTCGCGCCAAATCTTACTGTCCGACGCTTGCTGTCATAAACGAAGAAACAAGTAAATCACTATATTTCGTTACGTCACTGTTGCATACAATGCCTTGGGGCTTTTGAAACTCTGAAAGCCAAGGCAATTGTAAACGTATAAAATGACGATGGAGCGGACGAGCCTCTTGAATAGTTTAACATTTCTTCAGTAACGCTCGATTGATTCTCTGGACACGGAGAGGCTTTTTGTCGTTTTATTTTTTTCTTATTCTGAAATATTTATGCCTCTGACTGGTTCATCTTTCTTCACCTGTTTTACAGGCATTAAGTCTCTCGTTTTCCCTTTTCATTAGACATTGGGAGAAGGGTAAGTGGCTAAAAATACAAATTAATAAGTTAAAGGAATCGAGAGAATGAGAGGGAAAGAAGTGGAAAAAAGATAGGGTGAAAAAGAAAGAAAGAAAGAAAGAAAGAAAGAAAGAAAGAACGGAAAAGAAAGAAAGAAAGAAAGAATGGAAAAGAAAGAAAGAAAGAAAGAAAGAACGGAAAAGAAAGAACAAAAGAAAGAAACAAACAGGAAGAAAGAAAGAAAGAAAGAAAGAATGGAAAAGAAAGAACGAAGGAAACAAAGAAACAAAAAGAAAGAAAGAAAGAAAGAACGGAAAAAAAAGAACGAACGAAAGAAACAAACAGAAAGAAAGAAAGAAAGAAAGAAAGAAAGAAAGAAAGAACGTAAAAGAAAGAACGAAAGAAAGAAACAAACAGAAAGAAAGAAGGAAAGAAAGAAAGAACGAACGAAAGAAACAAACAGAAAGAAAGAAAGAAAGAAAGAAAGAGACAAACAGAGAGGAAAACAGATGACTCGAGAGAGTGAATAAGAAAAGGGATACGCCGATAAGGAAAGAGAAAGAGCGCTTACATTGAGAAAGACGGAAAGAGAGGGAGAATAAGAGAATATATATATATATATATATATATATATATATATATATATATATATATATACATTGAGAGAGAAGAAGAGAACAATAGAGTGATAGAAAATGAAAGATAGAAAGAGAAAGAGAGAGAATGAGAAGGGAAAATAGATATGCATATACATACATTGAGAGAGAAAGTGTGATTATCTAAAATGATAGAGAATAACAGATAGAGAGAGAAAGAGAATGAGAAGAGAGAATATTATATATATATATATATATATATATATATATATATATAAAGAGGGTAAGAGAGAGGCATAGAAGGATAGAGAATGACAGAGAGAGAGAGAGAGAATAAGAAGAGAAAATAGATATACATATGCATAAATTGAAAGCGAAAGAGAGAACTATTGATAAATTGAGAGACAATGATAGAGATGATAATTTTAACAGGGTCGCAAAATTTAATCACCACTAAAAACGGAGACATTAAAATCGAACAAGAAAGAACGAGTTTTTTTCATAGTTAAATCATAAAAGCAAAGAATATCTTTATCAATTTTTATTACTTCCTCATCAGAGTTCTCAATTAATTTGCAGTTTAGGACCCGCGATCAGTTTGCATTAAAAAAACTTTCCCGAATACTTACATTTAATTTTAAATGTACATGATTCATTCGAAAATTACTTGATAAATTTGATAAAATCTATCGTCTTGGAGATATCGACAGTAAAAGTTCGGATTCATTCACGCCGTTGGCGGCAGCCATTACTGGCGTTGTTTGCATACATTCACTGCGGAAATCTAAGCGCAAAAGAACGTAGTTGACGGCCTTTTTTAACTTGTCTCATTTACTGCGCAAGAGAACTATATTGCGTGCGCAATAATCAAGACAAGTGTATATTCCACTCATAGCTGTTCAGCAGCAAATGTATGCAAACAACGCCAGTAATGGCTGCCCCGACGCGAATGAATCCGAACTTTTACTGTCGATGACTCCAAACGGTATTTTTATCAAATTTATCGAGTCATTTTCGAATGAAGCATGTACATTTACACTTAAATATAAGTATTCGGGAAATTGTTATTGCAAACTGAGCGTGGCTCATAATCTGCAAATTAACCGAGCTCTCTCTCAAGTACTGACAAAAAATGGTCACGGTAAATAAAAATAGAAAAAAAAATAATACATAATATTAAATATATTATCTTTATATTCATCAAAGGATAGAGGCCGTTCCTTCTGCAGACAGAGGGCGGGAGGAATGGATGGAACCATTTAATATACGAGGTTTGATCAAATAGTATCGGGATTGGCGCTATATAAAGAAAACTGCAACATACATAGTCCCTTTTTTTTATTTTTTTATTTTTTTTGCAACATGGTTTCCATTCATGGAAGCATTCTTGCAACTCCTTTTGTAGGGAATAGCGAGCAGCTGCCTTGTCGCATTCAATTCGTTTTCTTTGACGTCTTCAAAACATGTTCCTTTCAATTGGGATTCGATTTTATTTTTATTTTTTTATTTATTTTTTTTTTTTGGAAAAAGGAAGAAATCGTAAGGAACGAGATCTGGGAAATATGGTACTTGTCGGACCTTGGAAAACTTGTCTTTGGCCCAAAACTACTGTACAACCCATGGTCACTGATAGAACCTCAGTCGTATGGTGAAACAATAACACTCTACATACTCTCGTTTCAAGCACTTTAAAAACAAAAAAACGGGGGCAAGCAAGATTGTTATAACTTAGTGCGCATGCGCAACAGAGTTCGAGGTCAATCTGCACCAGGCGGCTTCACTTTGTGTGCTTCGTTACCATAGCATCAGTCTAGATACTTTTCGATTAATCTTCGTATATAGTACCTTAGACATTTAGATGTAAATCCCGGGATGTGTTAGCCATACATTGAGAATCTATATAAATAAATATGTATGTCAGTGTGTCACACTTTTTCAACTTTACCCCTAGAGGCCATAGCCTAACATATGTCATTTTCGAATCATGCCGACTCCGTGAGCAAATTAAAAACATTCTGGGCCAGATCCAGACCGGCAATCCTGACATTTTGGATTCCCAGGTTTTCATTATTGTGGTTGTTTTCGGTGATTTTTGGACGTGATTGTCTTTAAATTAAGTGACAGCAGAAGAATTATGATTGAACTTTTAAAAGGTAAGCTTAAATATTAATGCAATACTTAAATGCAGTGATCAATTTTGAGTTCTTCTTTAGTTTATTGTTGTCTATCATATCTACTTCTCCTACTCCTCCTCTTGCCCAATCAAGAGCCCTCTGCAGGAGCTAGCTTAAATGCTGCATGATAAAAATGCAAATTGGAAAGTAATAAATGGTATAAACTGATAACTTGTAGCTGATATTGAGGTGAAAAAGTTACATAACAAAATACGAAAAGTATAAAAAAAAATATTAAACCGATGTGGAGAGAGAGAGAGTAAAATAGAGAAAGCGGCTTTAACTATAAATCTTTTGCAAAAGAACATTGAAGTCAAATATTCTAAGGTCAACTGTAAAACTTATCATTAAAAAATACTGTCATAAGTAAATATATTTTTGCAATAATTAATGGTTAAAAGATTTTTACTTTTGCTTCATATTCATGACTAATTTTAATCTTATATAAAGACTTGTTTTGGCTCTTTTTAACATTAGTCAGTTTCTTATAGAACTGATATTAACAATGAATTTGAAATACAGTTAACTTATTCAGAATTGGAAAAAAAAAGAGAAAGGAAAAAAAAAGAGAAAGGAAAAAAAAGAGAAAGGAAAAAAGAGAAAGGAAAAAAAGAGAAAGGTAAAAAAGAGAAAGGAAAAAAAGAGAAAGCAAAAAAAGAGAAAGGAAAAAAGAGAAAGGAAAAAAAGAGAAAGGAAAAAAGAGAAGGGAAAAAAAAGAGAAAGGAAAAAAAGAGAAAGGAAAAAAGAGAAAGCAAAAAAAGAGAAAGGAAAAAAGAGAAAGGAAAAAAAGAGAAAGGAAAAAAAAGAGAAAGGAAAAAAAAAGAGAAAGGAAAAAAAGAGAAAGGAAAAAAGAGAAAGGAAAAAAGAGAAAGGAAAAAAAAGAGAAAGGAAAAAAGAGAAAGGAAAAAAAAGAGAAAGGAAAAAAAGAGAAAGGAAAAAAAGAGAAAGGAAAAAAAAGAGAAAGGAAAAAAAGAGAAAGGAAAAAAGAGAAAGGAAAAAAGAGAAAGGAAAAAAAAGAGAAAGGAAAAAAGAGAAAGGAAAAAAGAGAAAGGAAAAAAGAGAAAGGTAAAAAAGAGAAAGGAAAAAAAAGAGAAAGGAAAAAAGAGAAAGGAAAAAAAGAGAAAGGAAAAAAGAGAAAGGAAAAAAGAGAAAGGTAAAAAAGAGAAAGGAAAAAAAAGAGAAAGGAAAAAAAAGAGAAAGGAAAAAAAAGAGAAAGGAAAAAAAGAGAAAGGAAAAAAGAGAAAGGAAAAAAAGAGAAAGTAAAAAAAGAGAAAGGAAAAAAAAGAGAAAGGAAAAAACGAGAAAGGAAAAAAAAGAGAAAGGAAAAAAAGAGAAAGGAAAAAAGAGAAAGGAAAAAAAGAGAAAGGAAAAAAAGAGAAAGGAAAAAAGAGAAAGGAAAAAAAAGAGAAAGGAAAAAAGAGAAAGGAAAAAAAAGAGAAAGGAAAAAAAGAGAAAGGAAAAAACGAGAAAGGAAAAAAAGAGAAAGGAAAAAAAGAGAAAGGAAAAAAGAGAAAGGAAAAAAAAGAGAAAGGAAAAAAAAGAGAAAGGAAAAAAAGAGAAAGGAAAAAAGAGAAAGCAAAAAAAGAGAAAGGAAAAAAAGAGAAAGGAAAAAAGAGAAAGACAATAAGGATCTACGTACATCAAATCATCTAAATTAATTGAAAGCAGAAGAATTATCTTTGAAGTTTTAAAGGTAAGCTTAAATATTAATTCAATACTTAAAAGCAGCTATCAATTTATGGGTGTGTCTCATTTAACTAATTAAAAAAAGTTAATTCTAAATCAAAAAAATTAAAAATATATGTTAGATGTTAACTCTTTAATAAGCAAAAATACTGTTTTCTATTTTCAAATGTAAATCATTTTCATCAAAAAGTTACCAAACATTGCCTGATGATGTGTGATTGTGCATTTTTTTTTTATTTACCCATTAACAGACCCTTTTACCGCTGTGTGATTTTCAAAATATTCGCTTGTTTCTTTTAGACTTTCCAAAGGTCTAGAATTTTTCAAAAGGAATGCTTAAGCGTGCTGACAGTTCGAAATAATTCTCTCCTTTTTCTTACTAATCAATTCACGTTCTTGAATTTTGTACTTTTCAGTTTCTTGTCTATACGCGGATTATACACAGGAATATCTGACTTTGTTTTTCTTTGCCTTTTTTATATACCATATTATTCATCCGACTTCCATAGGTGCTTGGGCAATCATGTTTTCGATTCATAACGGTCTTGGCAGTAGAAGTCCTACAGTAGACTGTCGTTACTTTCTACGACAGACTGATTGCCAGCCAAGGCTATAGGAACCCAGTCGATCATAGCTGGGGAGAAAAAGATGGATTTATTCCTTCCCCAAAGTTATTTGCGCCGAAGTGAATGTAACAAACCTGACTGAAATTCGAACTCGGATCTCCGTTTTCTCGTTCCGAGAATCCATCCCGCCACTCGCACATCCGAGCTTACAGCACCTGGTATTCCCAAGCAGTCACCCATTTAGGTCATGACAAAACTCAACGTTGCTTCATTTCGATGATCGGACGCGAACCGATCTTTCAACGTGATATACCAATTCACTTCTCGCTTTCATGTCCGATATGCTTTGACAACGTCGCGCCATTGTCATACCTTTCATATTTGAAAGATATTACATATATGTTATGTTAATTTAATCATGTACTCTACCATCTATGAATAGGAGCAGGTACTGCCTTTTGGAGAGGAAAGTTTCCAGCTCTGACAGTCGGATCGAACATTCTTGCTGTAACACTCACGTTTGTATATGTTTGTATTATTGTTTCTGTTAATATATTTGTTTAACTCAATTCCCTTTTTTGTGTTTTTATTTCTGGCCCCAACAAGGCCACAACAATATACATACAAAAAGCAGATTTATTTTAATCGTTTCACCCCAAACAAGGCGACAATGGCACTAGATCGCGCTTGGGGGCATACAGGAAGTGAAAGTGGAAGACTGAAAATGAGAATAGGGTTGAGGAAAGAATAAAAAAGGGAAGAGTTCAAGAAGACAGAAGATGGCGATTGAAGTTGCAGTTAAATCTTAGAAGATTGTAGTTATCAGGGAAGCAAGAAATATGAAGGGAGTTCCACAGGTGGGCAGTGCGAGAAAAAAAACTGTTAGAGCAGAAGTTACGGTTGCATCTAGCTAGTTCAACAATAAAACGGTGAGACCTAGTTGCCAATCTAGTATCACGCTTAAATCCGTGTATCCGAGCAGTTGCCATGAAAATCTTTCTAGAATAGACAGAAAGAAGCAACGTCAAGTCTGCGAGAAAGTAACTGGAGATAAGATGCCTTGTTAGGATCTATTGTATTACAGACCTTTCTCTGGATTTTCGAGGTGTTGATAAACGTACTTCCAGCCTGATCCAGTTCCCAATATTTCAATGGAAATCAGAATTTGACGGGAGGAAAGGCTACGCAAACTTTACAAACGATGTCAGGTGTTTTGAAAAGCCTGATAACTATCTGGAATAATGAGCACGTTTCACATTCCGAGGTTATGCCTCTTGGTCACGCCGAAAACTTTTCAACACACTTTTCTCGTTTCGCAATCGTCCTTTCCTGCTACAGCTTGAGAAGTGAGCTTAATCCTCACAGAGTGACCCGAAGTTCGAAACTCTTGCACCAGATTAAGGTGACCTTAGCGAATACACTGCCGTCGACCGGCTTCGTGACTCATGAACGCTAAGATTATTGTCAAGCTGCTATCAACTTTAGAAGGTGAATATATATAAAGTTATCTTCTTAAATAAATACCACCACTTATCACTGAGTTTCCGCTGATCTTTTCTCATTGTCGATGCCCTGAGACCTGTACTGGCATTTCGCACAGAAGGTCCCCGTTGTGGGTCATTTGAAAAATTCGAACGCCTTTTCGTTGCTATGGCAGAGAGATAAGCTTGTTTCATTTCTTTGTCATATTACTTAGTCCACAGATAGTCTCAACAATTATTCGGCTGTTCACTGTGGAAAATCTTGTGTAAATTAAACGCGACACCGGTTAAAAAAAAAAGGTGCTACAAGAAATCAGTTATTCTACACAAAAATTGTTATATATGAAGTAGCGACAAGAGGTTTCTTTAGCAGTATTCTAGCAAATACCTTCTTTAGTATCGATAAGCCGTACGACGTGCGCGTAGTGTAAGCGGTTAGCGAATCAGAACGTCAACTTGACGCGCTGAGTTCAAAACCGGCCGATAACTTTTTTTTTTAAATTCACTTTCGCACAAACACCTTTGGTTTTGGTTGGTTGCTTTTTTTTAACGGCATCGGTTCAAAATACATTTAGAATTCGGCATTAAATAATGCCGAATTCTAAATATATTTTGAATGCAATTCAACTGTAGATAAACTGTACTGTTGGTAATTTCACTATGAAATTTTATTGTTGGTAATTTCACTATAAAATTGTATTATTTGTAATTTCACTGTAAAATTGTATCGTTTATAATCTCACTATAAAATTGTATTGTTGGTAATTTCACTATAAAATTGTATTATTTGTAATTTCACTGTAAAATTGTATCGTTTATAATCTCACTATAAAATTGAATTCTTGGTAATTTCAATATAAAATTGTATTGTTAGTAATCTCACTATAAAATTGTATTGTTGGTAATCTCACTATAAAATTGAATTGTTGGTAATTTCACTATAAAATTGTATCGTTGGTAATTTCACTACAAATATGTATTATTGGTAATTTTTTTATATAAAAATGAATTATGACCTTTTTATGGCCAAAATTAAACACACAAGAAGTCATTTACTTAAACATATTAGCAGAAACAGTAATACAAACGACTGTGTTACAGCAAGAATGTTCGGTCCGACTGTCAGAGCTGCCTGTTGGAAACGTCTCTCTCTAAAAGGCAGTACCTGCTCCTATTTATAACTGGGATAGTCCATGCGTGCGTGGGTAAATTACCATAACAAAATATATTGCTGGTATTGTTACTATGCATATGTATTTTTATACTTTCATAGTGCTTTGCTTTGGGGTTCACTCTTTGCCAATAGCTGGGGCCCTAACAGGTGCTACCGAAAAAGTGAGTACCCATCCCTCACGAGTGATTTCTTTTTTAATCATCCCTCCAAATATGGTGATGCTGCCGCTAGGACGCCGGGGGTTACAGAGAGTGAAAGGGAATGAGCAGGTTTTAGTGAGGCGAGATAAAAAAGAGAAATAATGGAACAGTTTTCACGAAGACAAAAGATTGCGATTAATGTTGCATTTAAATTTTTAAAGATTGTGGGTGCCGAGGAAGCAAGAAATCGGAAGCGAGCTTCTCAGATGAGAAGTGTAAGCAAAGAAATAGAACTGACGATTGCCTCTAGCTAGTTCAAAGGTAAAACGGTGAGACCTAATTGCCAATCTAGTAGCACGCTTAAATTCATGCAGTCGGGGCAGCAGGGAAAAAGCTCATCAGAACAGTTGCCACGAAATTATTTGTAGAAAAGACAGAGGGAAGCCACGTTACGTCACTGAGAAAGTGACTGAAGTCGAGATGACTGTTCATATATATATATATATATATATATATATATATATAATATATATAATATATATATATATATTTAAAAAAAGAAGATAAACCACAAACGTTTTTGGTTGAAATGTGTACTTTATTTTAATATAAATAGTATAATCTATTTTACATAATTCTGCTACACGGGTTTCTGGTTTCGCGACCTTCTTCAAGCAAAGAGGAGATATTTCCACATATAAAAATGAATTCTTTACATGGTAGTGATTCAAATGTTTTTCTTGGACTAGTCATAAGAGTTTATATATATATATATATATATATATATATATATATATATATATATATATATATATATATATTATAATAATAAAAAGAAAGAACAGTAAGATATATAATCGGGTGTTCTTATTGGTATTTTTATTTTTACAAAACAGTGCTCAATATAAATTTATAGAGCATAAATATTATAAATTAACTGATTTAAAATATAGTTTCTTCGCTACACAGTAATAACCACGTTTAAAAAACCGAAGCTAAAAACCTCAAATTTAATTATATAATTAAATTAAAAGCATTAGTAATGTTTCATCTTCAAGCGAATTTTGGAATCCGCCAAAAAACTGTGTATACACTTCAGGAAACGAAAAATTACCTTTCGTAATTTTTAGACCTTTAAAGGACGTTCTGTATCGTGGAAAACTGACTACATTGGCGACCCTTAGACAAAAAAAAAAAATGCATGTGCTTGCCCAAGTAGTAGTTCGCCGTATTAATAAATGTCTGGAAGCTAAAAGCCACCATTTTGAGCATCTCTTGTACTTGTAGAGTCCAAAGGTAACTTCTGCTAATTTCGTGATTTCTGAATAAATTTAGTATTACAATATCTATACAATTTTTTCCTTTCCTGAAGTGTCTATACATTTTTTTAGCAGACTCTATATAGTAAAACACAAAATGTTCACACAAAACGTATTGCAATGTTTTTAGGAACATAACACTAGAGTGATTTTCCAAGTGTAGCTTAGACGTGGCACAAGGCCGAAATTACGGGGCACCCAGTGATGACGCCCCCTAATACTGGTATAATACTGTATACCTACTTTAGAAGCCCCTTGTATGTGTGTGTGTGTGTGTCTGTGTGAGCGCGCGTGTGTGCATCTACACGTAAGAAGCATATTTTATTGCATCTACGAGGTTTCCTTTATGAATATTTATGAAAGGCATGCGCATGCGTATTCGTTGCTTTATGCAATTTCTCGCCTGCTCCGAGATTTTAAGTCTTTCGTTTCATTTTTCGTTTTCATATGGTTTCATTATTTCAAAGTCGATAAAAATGGCAGGTTTTTATTTCCACATGAATTTTCCAGATTTTTAATAACACAAAGTCTTTAAAGTCATTCGCCATTTACAAAAAAAAAGAAAAAATATCTAAAGATTTCTTCCGCTTCTTTAAAAAAATCGACCCCATTAATATCCACAAACGTCTTTCAAGTCACAAGATTAATCAATTGATATTATCCAATCACGACCATGTGCTCATGTCGGTGCTTGCTAATAATATATATATATATATATATATATATATACTAGCAGCATGGCCCGGCGTTGCCAGTGCTTGATTCAAAAATCGTACGACTCATACAGCAATCGCTATCACTTGACTTAAAATATTTTTGTCCTTTCTTGCCTTTAGAGGAGTTCCCTTGCCGTGCTGATGTTGCTACATGCCTTACTCCTTGCCTATCTCACACTGCGAGTTTTTTCTAAGCTCTATACTAAACATTAAATCTGTTACGAAAAAAGAACTATACAAAATGAACACAAAACGATCAGCTTTAAAAAAAAAAAAGGACTCGTAACTGGAAAAACCGAATGAAAAAAGAATTTTAACAACAAATACTTTTTCACACCCAACCCAGTTCTGCGGAATCAGAATCAACGTTGAGTTTAAGCAAGCGAATGAGCCAATTGAAGTAAAGTGCCATACAGATTTAAATTTTTCCCACTTGTGATGAATGCAGCTATCTATTTTTTTTGCATGCTAGTTAACATTCGTGTCAGTCAGCTGTTGGCTCTCACGCTGGCCAATAGAATCTTCCTGCCTATTCGTGGCAGCCAGCTATAGGCTCTCACTCTGGCCAGTAGAAAATCGCCGCAAACTACATGAAAACTGCCGTAGAAGCATGAAAAAATCGATTATTTCCACTATCGATAGAAGTTGGGAAATGCAAAGCTAACATGGAGCATGCGCATGTAAATTTTGGTGCAAATCCATCGAAAATTGCGGCCGTGCATTCGTTACACACACACACACACACACACACACATCCTGCCTTTTATATATATATATATATATGTGTGTGTGTGTGTGTGTGTGTGTGTGTGTGTGTGTGTGTGTATGTATATATGTATATTTGGGAAGGAAACGTTCTTTTAAACATGTTTCATCGAATGTGAGAGACAGTTCTTCTGGCCTGAGTTCAAGGCTAATCTGTGCTTTGCGGCTCCACTTTGCGAACTTTAGATTTATAAAAAGGACATGTATACTTACACTAAGAAAGGAACAACTGAAATTTCTCGGGCGCATAATGAAGAAAGAAGCCTTGGAAAATTTAATACCCACAGAACATGCTGAAGGCAAGAGAGAAAGAGAAAAGCAGAGAATAAATGGTTGGTAGAACAGGATTAGGAGATACAGTAAAAAGACAAACACTGATAAGGACTACAAAGGACAGGAAGTTGTGGAGAGTCATGATCGCCCACGTCCTGAAGGGACATGACACACAGAAGAAGAACGAGTTTGTGTAAATGGTTGGCTGAACATGGATTAGGAAAGATAGCAAAAAGGCAAACACTGATAAGAGCTACAAAAGCTAGGAAGTTGTGGAGAGTCATGATTACCCACGTCATAAAGGGATACGGCACTTAGAAGAAGAACAAGCTTGTGTAAATATTTGGCAGGATATGGATTAGGAAAGATAGCAAAAATTTGAACATTGATAGGAGCTACAAAGGCTAGGAAGTTGTGGAGAGTCATGATTACCCACATCCAGAAGTGACACGGCACATAGAAGAAAAAGCTTGTGTAAATGGTTGGCAGAACATGAATTAGGAAAGATAGCAAAAAGACAAACACTCATAAAATCTGCAAAGGACAGGAAGTTGTGGAGAGCCATGATTGCATGCGTCCTGAAGGAACACATGACATAGAAGAACGAGCTTGTGTAAATGGTTAGCAGAACATGAATTAGGAAAGATAGCAAAAAAACAAACACTCATAAAATCTGCAAAGGACAGGAAGTTGTGGAGAGCCATGATTGCATGCGTCCTGAAGGAACACATGACATAGAAGAACGAGCTTGTGTAAATGGTTAGTAGAACTGGATTAGGAAAGATAGCAAAAAGACAAACATTGATAAAAGCTGCAAAAGATAGGAAGTTGTGGAGAGCCATGATTGTATGCATCCTGAAGGGACACGGCACATGGAAGAAGAACGAGTTTTTGTAAATGGTGAGAAGAAGAGGATTGGGGAAAAAATAAAGCAAAAAGACTGATAAAATCTGCAATGGATAGGAAGTTGTGGAGAGCCATGATTGCATACGTCCTGAAGATAGATATAGACGAATAAGCTGCTTCACTTTCTTTCATTTTCCGTTACATTCGATAATAAATTCATAAAAGAAAATTCGATGCTTTAATATACGGAATTCTTATTATACGACACAACAGCGCATGAAAGATGCTAACACATTAAAATACTTTATTACTAAACGTGACTGCCTCGCAAGTGAGGAAAAGCCATTTTTCGCTTTTAGCCATATCCCCCTCCGCCATACACACACAACAAGGCTGAGCGAGTTTCATGATGTAAAAGAGGTTTTCGTCAGAGCTTCTTAAAATATAATTTCTGGGCTATTTCTTGTTTCGTTAACCTGTCCATGAAGATTATCAATTCATTCTTAATACGTCCTAGGTAAGACGATAAACTACATCTGGCAACAAGGCCTCCGATCAAGATGTTTTAAGGAGCGTGGAACCACCTCTTAATTGCTGGTGTTCCCAAGCCCACGTCTTGAAGGGACATGAGACACAGAAGAAGAACGAGTTTGTGTAAATGTTTGGCTGAACATGGATTAGGAAAGATAGCAAAAAGGTAAACACTGATAAGAGCTACAAAAGCTAGGAAGTTGTGGAGAGTCATGATTACCCACGTCATAAAGGGTCCCAGCTATGGGCAAATAGTTAACCCCCAAACTGATGTCAAAACACTGTGAAAGTGTAAAAATAGGTTTTAATACCAGAAATAATTTTTTTGTAAAAAATTATTACCAGCAATGAATTTTTGAAGAAAAAAATTATTACCAGCAATATATTTTTGAAAAAAAATATTACCAGCTATACATTTTTAAAATATTACCAGCAATACATTTTAGAAAATATATTACCAGCAAAAGATTTTTGAAGAAAAAAATTACCAGTTATAGATCTTTTGAAGAAAAAATATTACCAGCAATACATTTTAGAAAAAAAATATTACCAGCTCTATATTTTTTGAAGTAAAAAATATTACCAGCAATACATTTTTTAAGAAAAAAATTACCAGCAATAGATTTTTTTAAACAAAAAATATTACCAGCAATACATTTTTAGAAAAAAAAATATTACCAACTTTTTTGTCGGCATTAAATAAATCATTGTGGTTAATATGCCGTAAAACAAAACAAACCAAACTAAACAATTCTTAACAAAAATATACTGATATGCAATTATATACGGTAGGGACACTCTAGCGTGGTGTAATGTTTAGCAACCTCGACTCGCTAAAGCAATTGAATAGCTAGTTCGATCCTCACGGGTACCCCATACTTTTTGAGCCACATCTAAGTTACGCTTAGAAGATCAATATATATGACAGACATTTTCATACATAATATAAATTCTTTGTTCTGGATTTAAAAAAAAAATAATAATAAATATTACAATGTTATCGGTCCTGACCTGGCATCTCGGCTTCAGTCACTTTCCCTCTGTGCTTTGTCTTCAAATACTTTCTTTATTGTTCTGATGAGATTTCCTCTTTAATACACTAATTTCCTGAATTTAAATGCAGTACTAGATTGGCAATTAGGTCTCATCATTTTACTGTTGAAATTGCTACATGTACCCGTAAGTTCTACTCTAATAGTTTCTTCTTTTGTCCTTCTTACTATACCATCTTCTTGCTTTCAAGTTAACTACAGTCTACAAAAAATATAAATGAAACTTGAATCGTCATCTTCTGCCTCCTTGAACACATTTCTTTTTATTGTCTTTTCTCCCCAGTAATGCTTTGAAGGTTTACTTTACTCTGTTTTCTTCTACATCTCTCTATATTTCTGAGATGAAGTATTATAATTATTTGCATTGTTTGTTATCCGCATATCTGTTGCTATATCCACGTCGCTCCGGCCTTTTTCAGGTGATTGGAATTTCGAACTGAACGCTTCATTTCGTCCAGCGGGTTAGATTGTTCTAGTTCCACGTGTCATACCTCTTCCGGATGCATACACTGATTATCCCCAACGACACATGGCCCAGTGGATAAAAGTGTTGGTTGAATCCAGTGACTTGACCCAAAGAGTTGTGAGCCCAATACCTTGTAGCCAGGGATTGAACTCACAACTCTGAACAAAAGGGGAGATAAGTGTTACCGTGACATCTGGAAGGGGCATGGCACATGGAACTAGAATAATATACTCCAGTGGACGAAATAAAGGGTTCAGTTCGAATTCGCAATCAACTGAAGACGGTCGGAATGTAAAACAGCAGAAAAGTCGTGGATATGGCAACAAAGATGAGGACAACAGTCGGAAAAATGTAAATAGTGTCTAATATCTTTCATCAATAAGCCCTTGCATCTTTGTATATATATATATATATATATATATATATATAAGTTTTTTTATGGTACAAAATTTACCGATAGCTAGGAATAAGCAAAATTTATATGGCCTTTTTAAAAAGCTAAAAATGAACAACAGGTTTCGTCCCAGCCTTATCAAGTTTATTTTCTGTGATATAAAAAATATATAAACGTGTAAATTAAATTAATATAACGAATGGAAGGACTCTAGTTTTCTTGAAATTCATATTTATTTTTTTTCCTTCCATTCGTTAGCTATCAATATATATATATATATATATATATATATATATATATATATATATATATATATATATATATATATATATATATATATAATATTAGTGGTAAATATACATATATATGCAAAATCCACAGGTGCATATACACACATGTATATTTTTTGAATAAAAAATTCCGAGAGGATAGAATCCAGGTAGAACTCAATGTCTGAGACAGAGTAAGGATATAATAAAAAGGCTTAAACACTAATATTCCATGGTCATAATTTATTCCATTGGAATCGTAAATACGATCCAATTCATCAGACCTACAAATTCAAAAAGGAAAGGTTTTTGAATTTGTAGGTCTGATGAATTGGATCGTATTTACGATTCAAATGGAATAAATTATGACCATGGAATATTAGTGTATATATATATATATAGTCACTTAACCATTATTGTTATTGGATACACATTTTTGAGTTGACGAACTGTTTTTTTTTTTTCATTTTTAAGCAATGCATTTATTATTATCTATCGGACTGAATATTCAAGAAATCTTATTACAGAAAAATATTCACCCTCCTGCAGGATTCGAACCTGCCCCCCTCCTTGGCAGGGGAAACCGTCGTTAGATCTGACGTGCTTCTCTCGGCTCAGCCACGTTGTCGGTCCAGAAAGGCTGAACAGTGCCTTTAAGCAAAATCATTTTTGTCACACATTCACCAAATTTCATATCATCTCAATTTCATACCGAAACGTAAACAAGGTAAATTCTAAATAAGTTAATTAATTCGACGAATTCTATCGCTTAAAAGTTATGTGTCGTGGATACTCATATTTAAGTAGACGCCCCGTTTTTGTCTTTTTTTGTTTTGTTTTTAAATAGTATATTTGTTATCATCTTCCAGGTTGAATCTTCGAGATATCTTACTAAAGAAAAATATTTACCCTCCTTGGTAGGAGAAACCGGCGTTAAATCCGACATTCTTATACCAACTCAGCCACGAAGGGCATTGTAGATTAAGCAAGGCTGAATAATATACACAATTTGGAATAAAAATAACATTACGACACGAGAAAATTTATATACTCAAAAGAATTACTAGAAATCATTTTAATTTAGATTGGAATAGTCTGTTCCGTATTTCTATCGGGGAAGCGTTCTGTCAGAGGATAAGAAGTGCGACACTGAGGTCCAAAAACGTATTGGGATGGTGTTATATACCGTTCCTATGAACACTAATGGGTATGTAACAATCCTCATAAATACGTTGGACACTATTGTAAGTGCTGATGGGTAATATGCTAAGTAGTCTACCACTAGCAGTGGTTTACCTACTACACGCCGCTGGCGAGTATTGTATTTTGTTGATGTTATAAAGATTACTATTTCATTTCCAACCTCCGTTTTGGTTATCTCTCATTCAGTAACCCTTTCTAGGTTACAACACATACATACATACAGATATATATATATATATATATATATATATATATATATACACACACACACACACACATACATACATATATAGAGAGAGAAAGAAATGAGCAAAATTCTTTCTTTCTGTTATCTACCGTACCTATGAACAATAATGTGGATGCCCTAATCTTCATGAATACATTGGAAACTATTGTAAATGGAGGGTAATATGCTGTCTAAGTAGTCCACCAATAGCAGTGGTTTACCTACTTCACGCCGCTGGCGAGTATTGTATTTTGTTGATGTTCTAAAGATTACCATTTCATTTCCAAAATCATCTTTCGTTATTCTGCATTCAGTAACCTTTTCTAGGTTAAAACAGATGGCCAAAGACGCATTCCAAAAACTAAGCAGAGTATTACGTGATGGAAAATTTTCGTTGGAAAGAAAGAAAAAAAGTACTGAACTGTTAAGTGATATCTGTCCTCCTGTATGGCAACGAATGCTGGACAATCTTCTCAACGATGAAGAAGAGACTCAAAGCAACAGAAGTGTGGTTCTACAGAAGGATGCTGAGGATACCATGGACCGAACATGTGAGCAACAGTGAGTTTTTGGAGAGAATTGAAACAAAGAGGAAACTTATACTTAACATCAGGAAGAGGCAGCTGAAATTTCTGTGGCACATAATGAGGAAGAAGGGCTTGGAAAGTCTGATACGCACAGGACAGAGAGAGGGAAGTAGAGACGGGGGAAAGCAACGCGTCACATATTTAATAGGCTTGAGCAAGTTGGTGGCGAAAGAGGATCTGGGAAAAATAACTAAAAGACAAAACTTATTAAGAGCTGCAAGAGAGAGAAGGAGAAGGTCCATGATAGACAACGTCTTAAAAGGACACAGCACATAAAAGAACTCTTCAACCATTTGTAAATGAAAAGTCTTGTCCCAAAACAGACGAATATGGTTTAATATACAATGTTATACGTCTGCAAGGTTCAATATTTTGATAGTTCAATAATTTTGAAAGTTCAATCAGTGGAAATATTCTGTCGTATTTATTCAAGGATTTAAACTCTTGGAAATTAAGATGTCGAAAGAAACCCAAGCAGGTCATTTAAATAGTTCAAATGGAAAATGGCCGCTCACACAGAGGAGTTCAGAAATAACAACGTTGAAGTGGAACTCTGCGTGTTCATTTGTAAAATACTTTGAGTTACCAAGCAACCTCATTAAGCATTTTATCGCGGGCTGTTTATATAAGCTTTTAACTTCGTCCCTTTCAAAGGGAATGACAAATACAGCCAATAAATATATACCCAGTCTTTTAAGTAGATAGGGAAAAAAAATGAGAGTATAGAGAGAAAGACGGAATAAAAGAAGGAAAGAGCCTGAATGATGAAAAAATAAATAAAATGTAAACGAAAAAGAATACGAAAGAATGGAAGAAGAAAAAATGAATAGGAATGAAAAACGAAATGGAAAGAAAGAAAGAAAGAAAGAAAGAAAGAAAGAAAATGATGTAACAATGAAAAAGGGGTGAAAGAATGAAAAAGGAGAAAAGAAAGAAAGAAAGAAAAAAGAAAGAAAGAAATGATGAAAGAATGAAAAAGTGGTGAAAGAATGAAAAAGGAAAAAGAAAGAAAGAAAAGGAGAAAAGACAAAGAAAGAAAGAAAGAAAGAAAGAAGGAAAATAAATAGATGATAAAGAATGAATAGCGATGAAAAACGAAATGGAAAGAAAGAAAGAAAGAAAGGAAATGATGTAACAATGAAAAAGGGGTGAAAGAATGAAAAAGGAGAAAAGAAAGAAAGAAAGAAAGAAAGAAAAAAGAAAGAAATGATGAAAGAATGAAAAAGGAAAAAGAAAGAAAGAAAAGGAGAAAAGACAAAGAAAGAAAGAAAGAAAGAAAGAAAGAAAGAAAGAAAGAAAGAAAGAAAGAAGGAAAATAAATAGATGATAAAGAATGAATAGGAATGAAAAACGAAATGGAAAGAAAGAAAGAAAGAAATGATGAAAGAATAAAAAAGGGGAAAAAGAAAGAAAAGGGAGAAAAGCTGAATAAATAAAGAAAGAAAATGCCAAAAAAACAAAGAAAAAAGAAATAAAAGACGATAAAAGAATGAAAAAGGCGAAAAAGAAAGAAAGTAGGAAAAAGAAGAAAAGAAGAAAAAAACAAAAAGACGGAGTAAGAAAGAGAAGAAAACAAAGAGGTGAAGAAAAGAGAGAAAAAAGAAAGTTCCCAGCTTCGTTATTGTAATAAAAACAATGAAGATGGCGATAATAGTCCTCATGCAAATAATGATAATATCTCATACAGAAACTCAGAGAGAAAACAGAAAGTGAAAGGTAAATGTCACTCCGGGAAACAATTTGGATTCTTACTCTAAATTTATTTCATTCGCAGTAGGATACATCGCCATAGAACAGTGGTTAGCGATTTTGTTGCTACTAAAATGAGTTCGATCCTCAGGCGATTCTTCGCTGAATCGCTTTGGTTTCGGGATATTTTTGAAAACGTTAGGTCAACTGAAATTGGTTGAGGTGTGTGATTCATTTGCCTAGCAAGTAAAATGAAGTGTGGTTACGTTAAGGAGACAGCATGGAAGACGCTTCTGTTAGCAGACGATAGTCTATTGTCTGGTAGTAGAAAGAAAGAAAGAAAGAAAGAAAGAAAGAAAGAAAGAAAGAAAGAAGAGATGAAAACACAAATAAAGACAGAATAGTAGAATAGATAAAGAAAGAAAAAAGATAGAAAATTAAGAAAACTGTTGTATGTTAGTAGAAAGAGGCGAAATGAAAGAAAGAAAGAAAGAAAGAAAGAGAAAGAAAGAAAACACAAAAAAGAAAGAAAGAAAAAAGAAAAAGAGAAAACTATAGTCTGCTAGTAGAAACAGGAGAAAAGAAAGAAAGAAAGAAAGAAAGAAAGAAAGAAAGAAAGAAAAATCTATCGTCTGCTCGTAGAAACAGGAGAAAGAAAGAAAGAAAGAAAACACAAAAAACAGAAGAAAGAAAGAAAGAAAGAAAGAAAGAAAACACAAAAAAGATAGAAAAATAAAAAAGAAAAATCTATCGTCTGCTAGTAGAAACAGGAGAAAAGAAAGAAAGAAAGAAAGGAAGAAAGAAAGAAAGAAAAATCTATCGTCTGCTAGTAGAAACAGAAAGAAGGAAAGAAAAGAGAAAACAAAAAAGAAAAGAAGAAAAAAGAAAGAAAAAGAGAAAGAAAAAGGAGAAAGAAAATGTATTGTCTAGTTTGAGTTTTATTAAAAATGGTCATAATGAATAAGGGGCGCGTTAAGAATGAAAGAAAAGGTGATAGAAAGATACTTGGAAATATCATTCTTATTCTAAAAAAATATTCTAGGCAACATTCACTCACAAAATAAAGAATTTTCTTATAATCCAAAATATTTTTTCGGTTTAAAAAAAAAAAATCCACAAAGTGTTGATAAACCGGAAAAAAACACATGTCATAACATCAACAGAATTATTTTTTGTGGGGTAGGGGGTTAGGGAACGTGAAAATGTTTCGATATTTTTTAATTCTATCTTGTTTGTCTTCATTAATCGGGGAGATGTCACGTGTTTGATTTTTGACGTTAGTATCTTAAATTTGGTTGGCGTTCTGTGTTTAGTCAGTTTGTGTGTGTGTGTGCATGTCCCTATTTTTTTTTAAAGAGCAACGTAATTAAATGCGTATATGGATGTATTTATTAGTCGCCTGATAAATATTGAAAGGTTGAAAGTGGAATATTAGGTTAAAAATTATCTGCTGATGTTTGCGGATGGAATTTTTATTTTAATTTCTGTGTTGTCGTGTTTTAATCTCTTTGTTGTTTGAGTAAATGTCACGTTGTGGCAAAAGCAGGTATATATATATATGTGGGCGTAAAATTTCTAGTAGGCGTACTGTAACTACCTTACGGTTTTTGTGCGCACATTAAAGTGAGGATTACATATTTATTATTAATTTTGGAATCATTTTTATTCATATTTAGATTGTTTTTATTATTTAAAATTTTGGGGTGCACTGAAAAATATATATACGCGGCAAATATTAAAAGCATCTATAGAAATTAATTGTAAGTTGTTTTGCTATGAATAGACATTGCAATTATAAACAATTTCTTTTATATAAGCAATTCGGTTTGGTTTCGTTTGATTTGTTTTACGGCATATCAACACCACAATGGGTTACTTAAAGTCTACAAGTGTTTTTAGGATAGGTTCGTATGAATCGAATATGTATTCTTTGTAAGAAATCAGTTTGGTTTGGTTTATTTTACTTTACGGCATATCAACATCAATGGGTTATTTAATGCCCACAAGATTTTTAGGATAGGTTCGTATGAATAGAATATGTATTCTTTGTTAGAAATCAGTTTGGTTTGATTTATTTTGTTTTACGGCATATCAACCTCAGTGGGTTATTTAATACCGACAATATTTTTAGGATAGGTTCGTATGAATAGAATATGTATTCTTTGAAAGAAATCAGTTTGGTTTGGTTTATTTTGTTTTACGGCATATCAAC
>OZ010597.1:82470875-82480875 GCA_963932145.1 Acanthosepion lycidas | reverse complement strand
CAAATTTAGTCAAGAGGTGTAGACATAATAGTGCTCAATGTGATTAGACAGAGCTTAGAAATATATATTAAGAAATATACATATACCTACGTTTGGTGTGCGACTTTAGTTTCGTTGCTTAGCCAACTCATCGGTCACGAGATATCGCTTATTGTTTATATAAAAAAGTATACAAATGCTCATGGGATGGACGCTGATCCATAGCTCAAAATTAAAATAGTACAAAAATATTACTAAAGCAATACTAAGTTTTAACTGCAAGAAATGAGGTTTAGGTATCAGTCAATAATAAAAAAATAAAAAAAATGAGAAAAAAGGCAATTGAAGTATGCTTAGAATTTTCCCCCATATATATATATATATATATATATATATATATATATATATATATAGATAGATAGATAGATAGATAAATAGATAGATAGATAGATAGATAGATAGATAGATAGATAGATAGATAGATAGATAGATAAATTCCCAGATCATATATATATATATATATATATATATATATATATATATATATATATATATATAGGGTTAGGTAAATGAAATGGGTAAATACCACGACAGACCGGGTTCTATAGCCTTGGATGGTAATTGGCCTACCACCGAAAAAAATGGCAACCGACTGCGGGAAAAATCTGCCTCGTCAGTCATGTATCGAAAAATACATGATCGCCTAAAGCGTGTATCACGCATGGCGTATAACTAACAGACTGACTGTGATATTAGCGACCGTATCTGCGCGTGCTGGGACGAATACGCAGGTTAGCAAATTACTAATTACTGAATTTAGCCAAGTAGTGTATACTTTACATTGCTCAATGTGATGAGACAGAACCAAGAAATATATATTAATACATACACATATACTTACGTTTGATGTGCGACTAATATTTCGTTGGTTAGCGAATTCGTCGGTCACGAAATATAGCTTATTGTTTGTTTGTTTTTAAATATTTAGAAAAAAAACAAACAATAAGCGATATCTCGGGACCGACGACTTGGCTAACCAACAAAACTGCAATCGCACATTAAACGTAATTATATGTATTTATTAATATATATTAATATATATATATATATATATATATATATATATATATATATATATATATATATATATATATATATATATGTATATTAAGACATTCATTTCTGTAGTTCACTGCTAGCAGCAAGCAGAAATATTTCTTCTCCCGATGATGGCCATTTCGGCCGAAACTAGTCGAGGAATCTAAATGAAACAATAATAAAAAAAACGAAAGAATATTAATCTACAACCCAGTGTGTCTGAAGATTTTAATTTTTTAATATTTTTTTATTCTTCAAAGAAAAAAAAAAAAAAAAATATATATATATATATATATATATATATATATATATATATATATATATATATATATATATATATATATATATATATATATATATATATATATATATATATATATATATATATATATATGAGAAAGCACGCCGGGCTAAATGATTATTCCACCTGCGTAAGAAGATGCAGGTTCGAATCCTGTCGGAAGGCGCATTTTCTTTCATAAGATTTCTCGTGTGTGCAAACCGGTGGTCGAAATATAATACTGTTTAAAATAAACCGAGCGTCTGCTCAAATATGGGTAACCACTAAAAATAATATTGAAAGTAATATGTGTGTGCGTGTGTGAAAATTATTTTCAGATAGCATGTATCTGTGAAGGAACCAAGAAAAAAAAACAAGAGGACAAACTATTCTTAGATGAGGCGTTTCGTCCTCTGAGGGACTTTATCAAGGCAATGTCTTGATAACTCGTTGCCCTGATAATATCCCTCAGAGGAGGAAACGCGTCGTCCAAGAATAATTTTTCTTCTTGACTTTTTATTCATATATATATATATATATATATATATATATATATATATGACTGTGCCGCCATCCAATATTATCAAAATATCAATCTACGACCAGGTTTTTCCCCCAATCTCACCATTCCTGAAGGAATGACTACTTTCCCAAACCAACATACACAAAAATTTGTTGAAAAATTAATGTTATTCGTGAACCAAACCGATTTGTACGATATATGAGACGTTCGGGAACCAGCGTTGCACTGTATGTATATGTATCTGTATATATATATATATATATATATATATATATATATATATATATATATATATATATATATATATATATATATATGTGTGTGTGTGTGTGTGTGTGTGTGTGTGTGTGTGTGTGTGTGTGAGGAATTCTTGAACATTTTGTCCGGTAAATATAATTAATACTGTTTAATTAAAAAACAAAAATAGAGCATTTCTTAAATATTAGGTTGGTGCAAAAATAATGACGTAATAATGTCGTTTTTTGACGTATTTTTAACGTCAAAAAACGACATTATTACGTCATTATTTTTGCACCAACCTAATAAATTATATCTATAAAAAAATAATGTAACCCCCCTACCTGGAGTGGCTTTCTGGCCTTGTACAAGTTGAACCTTACTGTAAATAAATTAAATTCTTAACCTAGCTGCTGGTTAGCGATTGGATTTTATGTGTATCTTTTATTGACAACTGGTGTGCCGGCCTTACCTGTGACATATAACAAGAGAGACCGCGTCACGGACCACAAAATCCGATTCACTCGATATATTGTTATGATGGGGCCTTGTATGACTCTTGTTTTTGTGGCTAGTAAAATATACAGATATACATCATAACAAGAAAGTGAGACATTTGTACATGAATATATAAGAATTTATTATCGGAAGATTCGGTTGTTTCGGTAGATAAAATTTCTGGTAATGTGGTTATTAAACGTTCTGTATCGTCTTGTTGAATGAGTGAATTATTTTGTTCTGATAAGTCTATTATTTAAAAAGTCATATTCACTACGAGAAAGTAATATTTGAGTAAAATTTATCGTGAGTCTTCATTCCCGGAGAGGGCGATTTTCACGTGCACTCACGACGAGAGTTTGTTGAAAAGACAGCAAATTCTAAATTTTTCGCCAGTAGGGCGTTTTCCTTTTTTTACTAGGGAATCATGGGAAATTAGAGTTATTTTTTTTTTTTTTTTATTTCTCGTGATCGCGAGATTACAACACTATATCATAAGGATTTTAAGTCTGACATTTTTTTAAATCAATAACTTAAAATAAATTTTAATAAAATTACATTAAGTAAATAATGACATTTCAGTAAGTAAAACCGCTAATTTCTTTAATGACATTTTTTGCTTTCTATCAGATTTTCTTAGCGATTAGTGAGTGTTTATATATGAATAAAAAATATTGAATATTTAAATTTGCCTTTGTCATGTGATTTTCCATGATATTTTAAAAATGGTGTCACGGGATTAGTTTTCAATAGAGAAAAATTTCAAACTTGAAAATTTTGCGTATTTAATAAGCGCCAATAAATATTTGTTTTGTGAATAATACAACAGTTTTTATTTTTATTTTTCTGGCGTTGATGAATGACGACATCTTTTAGTCGGTCACAGATAAGTATTATGAAGTTTTTATTTATTGATGACAATTATGATTATTACTCTAGTTATCTATTGAGTAATCTTACCGCCCATAAAGCTGCTCACCTTGACGTACAGTAAATGACATAATTTGACGTATATAAGAAAACATTCTTATTATATTAACAAATATAAATATGATCGAGTTTTGGTGACCTCTCGGGATAAGTCGGTTGTCGTTTGTGTCAGAGCAATTAACTTGATTTACAACAAACCAACTTATCCTTAGAGATAAAAGAAAGACCCTCTCCTAACTGTTTTGTTTTCATCTTTTAGCCGAACTGATGGCGCTCAGGTTTTCTCCGGTGAAGCACCTCTTTTACTAATTTTTTTTTTTTCATTTTCTCTCACCATCTTTATATATATATATATATATATATATATATATATATATATATATATATATATATATATATATATATATATATATATATATATATATATATATATAAAGATGTATACATACATATATATATATATATATATTACGAAATGGACAAAGTCCGACAATTTATTTATTAAAGACATTTTTATGTGTAGCCTAACGGTAAGGCACGTCAGCGTAAATGACGGTTCCGTATAGGATGCAGGTTCGAATCCTGTCAAAGAACGAATATTTTCTATGAAAATTTCTCGGACATTCAGGCCGGTAAATGTTATTTAATACTGTTTATTATAAACAGAGCATTTACTTAAATACTTGTATCTATAAAAAGAACGTTAAACATAAAAATGTCTTTAATAAATAAATATATATATATATATATATATATATATATATATATATATATATATATATATATATATATATATGTGTGTGTGTGTGTATATATAAAGAAAGAACAGTAAGATATATAATCCGGTGTTCTTATAGATATTTTTATTTTTACAAAATAGTACTCAATGTAAATTTACAGAGCATTAATATTATAAATTAATTGATTTAAAATATGGTTTTTCCGCTACACAGTTCTAACCATGTTTCAAAAATGGAAGGTCCGAATTTAATTTTGTAATTAAATTAAAGACATTAGTTCCATTTGATCCTCAAGCGAGGCATATAGAACACGCAAACACCCCTGTCTAGTAGAAGTGAATTAATCTGTAACCTTGGAAACGTGAATTATGATTTTAGCTGTGTCTTTAAAACCCAGAAATTTTAAAAGTTACTCCAAAATTCGCTTGAGGATGAAATGGAACTAATGTCTTTAATTTAAATACAAAATTAAATTCGGACCTTCTATTTTTGAAACATGGTTAGAACTGTGTAGCGGAAAAACCATATTTTAAATCAACTAATTTATAAGATATATATATATATATATATATATATATATATATATATATGTAAAAATTTCTCAGACTCAACCAGTAGAAAAAGACAATATGTATAAAGGAAAAAGAGGATAGAAAAACTGTAGTTTTCGCCGACGCGTTTCGCCCTATGTGGATTATTTTCGTTTGCTAACTTGAAAAAGTCCACCTTGGACGAAACGTGTCGGCTAAAACTACAGTTTTTCTATTGTAATTTTTTCTTTATATATATATATATATATATATATATATATGTGTGTGTGTGTGTGTGTGTGTGTGTGCAGGTAAAATGGGAGTACAATTCCAACGTTCGTAACATTTAATTTGAAAGAGGGCTCAATACAAAGAAGGGCAATATTCTTTATTTTAGGATATTACATCAAAAAAAATGACAAAATCGCTCCACAATTGCAGTCGTGTTTCGATGGGTATCAATGCATCTCATCAGGTGCGTTTAAACGAATCGAAACAAGACTCCAGTTGTGTAGCGATTTTGACATGTTTTTTTACGTAATATCCTAAAATAAAGTATATATATATATATATATATATATATATATATATATATATATATATATATATAGACGCGGTGTATCAAAAATACTTTTACAAAATTTGGCGGCGTGTGCCTGACATAAAAGCACCATAAAAGTCCATATAAACATGTCCGCAAATCTTTCGTTTTTGAGTTATTAAGTTTAAAACAACATTGCGATAGATGGCACTGTGTTGTCATGTAGATCAGGTTACATTTGTCATTCGTGTAAATTTGTGGCTAGTCTGTCTTTAACGTTTAACGTGTGTAGTAGGGAGTTAACTGAGACGTGTTCCGTTTAACAATGTCAGGATATTCATATCGTGAGCAGGCAGATATGATTTTTACATACGGGGTCACCTAAAGCAATTTGTTTATACAGCAGACATTAATAACGATGAGACGCTTCATCAACGGGTCATGGGACCTGCGAAACCATTCTACACCGTGTGAGAATATTTGAATGGGTCTGCCAGTCAGTGTTCTGACGGGTGCGTGTGTGTGTGTAGAAACAAGCGGAGGATATTTTGAACATTTGCAGTGCGTCCCTGTGTTGAGGTACAACGATGGCTTTTAAGGTGTATTTAGACAGCAAAAATTCTTCCAAACTTGTCATATCAAATTCAAACATCAAGTTCTGTTTATTCTTCCTTTTTTTTTATTACATATTTTCAGTTTTCGAATGACGTGCCCTACATACATCAGGATTAAATTTCTGAATTCGGAAAATATATCTAAAAGACGTTAAAAAAAAGTCTGTATTTAAAATTCACGCCCTCTCTCGTTTGTGCACATGCGTAGTCGCATCAACGTAAAAAAATTAGTCTGATGAATTCCTAAAGGGCGAAACGCGTCACTCGAAAACTTTTTCTACTTTGTCATACATCTTTACTTCAAAACGGTTCTTAATATATAAAAATATATATATATCAATCGCTATCCCATACATACATACATACATACATACAAACATACATACAAACATATTTGTATATATATATATATTGTTAAATATAACAGACAACGAATGTCTATTAATTTTGATAATGAGTTATGTACATAATATTGGAGAGATATTAGTTGATAACACAAGAATACTCACACATACAAACAGTAAAAAAAAACCCAGAAAACTTCAGATATCGGAGGGTATCTACATTAAAACATAGCAACCCTCACTCGACAAAATTTCATTTCAAACAAGTCACAACACATTACATTGCATCTAGACATATGGTTCTGCTGTTAATATTTCGGTCTCTCACGTGGTATGACGTCATAGAACCGCATAATGAATTTACGACCTGTGTTTGCAATTCTGCGACCGTTATCATCGCAAAGCAATCTTCAACATAACAGAATATCATCTTTGATGGTGAATATCTTTGTTTAAATGTTTCTATAACCACTCTGAAGATGGCTCATGTGAGTCGAAAGCTTAGATCAAGGAACAGCTTAATAAAAAAATATCCAAATTTTGGACAATTTTTGTCGTTATTTTCACCCGAAATGAAAGCAAATATACGGCGTTTAGAATGGCTCATGATCAGGCATAATAGACATTCGTTGTCTGTTATATTTAACAATATATGTTTGAATAATGATCTGCTGCCCCAATACAATATATATATATATATATATATATATATATATATATATATATATATATATATATTACAATGAATCATTCATAAAAAAATTATAGATCACTTTAACACATAAATATAGCAAACCTTACATTTATATTTTATCATATATATATATATATATATATATATATATATATATATATATATATATATATATATATATATATATATCAAAATTGAGGAGATCAGCTAATTTTTTAAATTTAAATGCTCTAAGCGTTATTTTTATTTCCTTCATATATTTATTGATCACTTTTTAATAAAAACTGTTTCCTGATCTAATTTAACTGACCAATAACTCTTTTAGAATTTTTATTATTATTATTATTATTATTATTATTATTATTATTATTATTATATATATATATAGATATATAGATATATATATAGATAGATAGATAGATATGAACATACTGAGATAGATAGATAGATAGATAGATAGATAGATAGATAGATAGATAGATAGATAGATAGATAGATATGAACAGACTGAAATAGATAGATAGATAGATAGATAGATAGATAGATAGATATGAACAGACTGAAATAGATAGATAGATAGATAGATAGATAGATAGATAGATATGAACAGACTATGATAGATAGATAGATAGATAGATAGATAGATAGATAGATAGATAGATATGAACAGACTATGATAGATAGATAGATAGATAGATAGATAGATAGATAGATAGATAGATATGAACAGACTGAGATAGATAGATAGATAGATAGATAGATAGATAGATAGATAGATAGATAGATAGATAGATATGAACAGACTGAGATAGATAGATAGATATGAACAGACTGAGATAGATAGATAGATATGAACAGACTGAGATAGATAGATAGATAGATAGATAGATAGATAGATAGATAGATAGATAGATATGAACAGACTGAAATAGATAGATAGATAGATAGATAGATAGATAGATAGATAGATAGATATGAACAGACTGAAATAGATAGATAGATAGATAGATAGATAGATAGATATGAACAGACTGAAATAGATAGATAGATAGATAGATAGATAGATAGATAGGTGATTACAAGTATGTATATATGATTATTATTGGTTCATTATGTAATCATAGATTTTAGTATTAATCAAACAAATAAAAGCATTCAACTGTCGATATTGATCGATATATTACGAACTCATAAGTCGAGTTAAATGACTGATCGCCCGTCCGAAAAGAATTTTTTAATCGCTTTGGATGATACCATGACATTATTTTAATATTAATGAACTCTGAAAAGTCGTGCTGTCGAAAGATATTACGAGACGTGACACTCAGCTCATCCTGTATTTGTTTAAATCATTGGGTCTTAACCTTTTTGAAGTGTCTGCTCTACTATCACTTTTAATATCTCTTTTCGTAATCTCACAAATCTAAGAATATATATATGGGGAACCCTGCCGTCGTATTCGACATATGAGGGTGAAGCAGCTCAGTTCCTAGGAACCAACAGCCCAGACCCCAGCACATCCGATGTGATTATAGTGATGAAGGCTTTGTGCAGAACCAACCATACTTTTTGAAGGGCCAAATACAGTCCCCAAACGACCCTTCAGAGTTTGAATTCAGAGTTGTCCTTCTCCTAGACCGGTTACAATCCAATGCTATAGAACCCAGTCTGTCTGTCCTGCTATTTACCTTTCCCAAGGTTAATGAAATGTATTCGACTGGAATGCGAACGCGTCTCTCCGATTCCTCAATCCACCGTGCCTTCAAATATATATATATATATATATATATATATATATATATATATATATATATATATATATATATATATATATATATATATATATATCCAAGTATATATGACCGAAAAATACCAATAACCAAAAAATACAATTCTTAAATGAGTGCTCAATACAGAGTAGAGCAAATATAATTTATTCGAAAATTATAACATAATATGTTATAAAATCACGATAAAAAAAATAGCCATTTTGTTTCAACACTTCTGGCGTCTTATCAAGTGATGGTAGTGAATGTAGAATAAAGGCTTTTAAAAGGTTCAAATCAATCAAACACACTTTGCGAGGGAAACATAAGCTGGAATGACCAATCAAAATACAAGTATATGAGAATTCAAAAAACTTGACTTGTGTGTGTAAAAACAGTCCAAATGATTTTCCTGTGCGATCTTGCACTTAAAAACTATCATCCATTTTCAAGAATGTTTCTTTTGTTTCAATAAGTAGTCTTTTTTTTTGTTTTTGTTTTTGCTTTTTTGTTATGTATATATGGGGATGAGGATATATATTTTCAAAAGAAAGGCATGGATTTTTTTTATTTGTGAAACCGAAAAACTTTATTACTTAGCCTTTATTTTTATTGGATACTCGTATTTGAATAAACGACCCGTTTATTTATTAAGCATTACATCCATTTACTTCCAACTGAATATTCGAGAAATCTTATTACAAAAAAAAAATGTGCTCTTTGATAGGATTCGAACCTGCGCATATTTTTCTGTAATAAAAATTCTTAAATATTGAGGCTTGTAGAAAAGAAAAATATGGCGTTTAACAAATACACGGTTCATCTGCTCAAATAACCTTTAAATAATAAAATCTTTTGGATTAATAATTATATAATCAATACCTTTCTTTATATACTTATAACCTTTATTTCACACACACACACACACACACACACACACACACACACACACACACACACATATATATATATATATATATATATATATATATATATATATATATATATATATATATACATATATTATAAAATGGACAAAAAGTCCGACAATGATTTTAATATTCTTTTTGTTTATAAGTTCTTTTTATAGGTACAAATATTTAAATGAATGCACTGTTTATAATAAACAGTATTAACAACATTTACCGGCCTGAACGTCAGAGAAATCCTCCCAAAATAAGTCCTCCGACAGGGATCGAATCTGTATCCTACAAGGAACCGCCATA
>OZ010597.1:82460875-82468375 GCA_963932145.1 Acanthosepion lycidas | reverse complement strand
TGACTTGGAATTGTTAATCGGAGAGTCAAGTTCCAACTCTAGTCAGATTCTTTATATTCATTTAAATCGCAAATACCCTTGGGAAAAGTATGAATACACCTTTTCTCCTTCCATGTAGGGGTTAATCAGTCTGACTCATTATTATCTAAAAAAAAATTCTTACAAACTAAAAATATTTTCTATGAGAAAAATACGAAGGGTTCACCATAAAAATGTTTGACGTAATAAAAATGTCAAATTGAAAATTGATCCACTAATTATTTAGTTATCAATAGATACAAACGCAATCACACACAGACAGACCCACACACAATTATACATATATGGCCTGACGATTGCATCTAGCATGAAACAGACTGTCGCGTCTAAGTGTTGACTTCTATGTTCACTTTTATATATATATATATATATATATATATATATATATTATAAATTAATAGACTTAAAATATGGTTTTTCGCTACACAGTTCCAACCCTGTTTCAAAAATGGAAGCTAAAAGCCCCGAATTTATTTAATTTTGTAATTAAATTAAAGACATTAGTTCTATTTCATCCTCAAGCGAATTTTGGAGTAATGCTCTGTAAATTTACATTGAGCACTATTTTGTAAAAATAAAAATATCTATAAGAACACCGGATTATATATCTTACTGTTCTTTCTTTTTATTAATATACATACATATACACACACACACATATATATATATATATATATATATATATATATATATATATATATATATATATATATATATCGCACATTCAGTGGTGGTGGTCTATGTAATATAACTAGATGTATTAAGTATATATTAATAAATATGTATATATTATTCCGCACCGGTGGAATAATATATTTATATATATATATATATATATATATATATATATATATATATATATATATATATATATAAAATAATGACGTAAAAATAATAAGATTTATTTTCTATTAGTTAAAGTTATCATCCTGTCGAATTCCGATACATATTATTATAATGTCGTTTTTTGACGTTATACGTCAAAAAACGACATTATTACGTCATTATTTTTGCACCAACCTAATATATATATATATATATATATATATATATATATATATATATATATATATATATATTACAGTAATCAGAAAGAACAGTAAGATATATAATCCGGTGTTTTTATTGATATTTTTATTTTTACAAAACAGTGCTCAATGTAAATTTACAGAGCATAAATATCTTAAATCAGGTAATTTATAATATATATATATATATATATATATATATATATATATATATATATATATATATATATATGTTTCATTAAATAAGATAGACAATGTTTCGGCCGTTGTACTGTCCGGCAGTGGACGAAATAAAGGGTTCGAATCGAAATTCTAAATATCTGAAGAAGGACGGAGCGTACAACGGCCGAAATATTGAGAATATGCCAATGAAGATGAGGATAACTGCCTGAATAATGTAAATAATGCAAGTAATATATATATATATATATATATATATATATATATATATATATATATATACACACATGAAGATCAAATATGTATCGGAATTCGACAGGATGATAACTTTAACTAATAGAAAATAAATCTTTAATAATAATGAATCATGTTAGGTTGATATACGTTTCCTATTTGTTCTTTTATTTTATCATATATATATATATATATATATATATATATATATATGTGTGTGTGTGTGTGTGTGTATGTATGTATGTATGTATGTATTCAGTTGTATGGATATGAGTTTATATCATCATTGATATTGAGCACTTTCCAGTAAGTAGCGCGCATATATAATCTATATAGAAATTATATACGCACACACACATATGTACACATATATATATATATATATATATGTGTGTGTGTGTTTCCATGTGTGTGTGTGTGCGTGTATGTGTGTGCGTGTGTGTGTGTTGTGTGTCTATGTATATAACTTTCGTTGTATAAAACTATTTACAATTTTTAAATAATTTTGATACGTTAAATTCATTTTAAACGACCAAAACTAAATTTAACTGAAGTTTAATTTTGTGAGATTTTTGTATTTATTTTTTCTGAGCGTGATCGCTTAAAATAAAATGTTTATTAAAACATGTTATTAGTATGAATATATATCAGTCCACCTCTTCTCCCTCCTGCCATCGGTTAATTAGTAAGAATTGTATTAGTAAACCATTATTATCTCAAAAAAAAATTACAATCTAAAAAATATTTTTTGGTTTTAAATAACCTGCAAAGGGTTGATAAGTCATAAAATAACAAATCAATCAACCAAATTAAAATAGAATTATTGAAAACTTTTCCTTTACAGCAAGTGTGTATCAGTCTAACGATATGTCAACCAGTTCTCTCGTCTGTCGAAGCTAATTTTTTCGGTTGAGGTCAAGTTTGTTGTTTTTTAAATATTGATGCTGAACTTCTCGACTTATATGTTAAATTCGAAGACGCTAACAGATTCCAACTTCTTTTTAAAAATAAGAATCCGCAAGAAATTTCTACCCTTCTTAATATTACCAGCTTCGATCTATCAGACACGAAAGAATATAATGTCGTATTTTGTACGCCACACTTCGTGGGATCGAACACACTACGCACAAGTATGACTTATTTGGATTAACTTAACTATCCTAACTCAACTCTGAGAAGCCTACCAATTATCTGTGGATTCTTTTCAAGTGAGAAATAAATCGATATACTAAAAAGAATCATATAGATAGATAGATAGATAGATAGATAGATAATATTAGTAATATATATATATATATATATATATATATATATATATATATATATATATATATATATATATATTATGAAATGGACAAAGTCCGACAATTATTTTAAGACATTTTTATGTTTATACATTCTTTTTATAGATACAAATATTCAAGTAAATGCTCTGTTTTATAATAAACAGTATTAACAACATTTGCCGGGTTGAATGTCCGAGAAATTGCCATAGAAAATATTCGTCCTCCGAGAGGAATCGGAAAAAAAAAAATAAAATAATCTATAAATATAAAAATGCTTTAGAAATAATTGTCGGATTTGAACATTTCATAATGTGTGACGTCATTTCTTTACATTTGGATACGCATTAAGCAGATATGAATGTACGTGAGAGAATCATGGAAGATTGTAGTTTAAACACAGTAAAATCGACCTTACTTCATATATATATATATATATATATATATAAATATATATATATATATATAATGTATATATATATATTATATTATATTATATTATATTATATTATATTATATTATATTTATATACATACATTCCCAAGAAGATAGAATCCAGGTAGAACTTAATATCCAGGATAGAGTATGAATATAATATAAAAGGCTTAAACACTAATATTCCATGGTTATAATTAGAATCATAATTTCGATCCAAATCATGAGACCCATTCAAAAAGGAAATCAGAAAATATAACTCTGAGTATAAAAAAAAAAAATTTAGCGAGTGTGTATGTGTGGGTGTGGAAAACAAGTGTGAGATTGAAATGTATGAAAGCTCTAGAGAGAGGGTGTAACAAAAGAAAGAAGAACAAGATGGCCTAAAGGAGAAGATGGGGGATTAAAATTTAACAGAAAAGCGGTTCATTTGGAGCAAGTTTAAGTTTAAAGTTAGCCCACCCGATAGTAAAAATTAGTAACAACATTCGGTGCAAATAAGTCACATCCCCAAATGGAGGGACAATTTGAATGGGGTGCTGAAAAGGGCTGTTTTTTCGTTCTCAATCTTGCAAAGAAGGGACCTCTCCAATGGACCGTCATAATAATAATATACGATCATTTTTATTTATAATATAATATTTTTTTTTTTTTTTTTATAATTCTAATAATCTTTTGTGTTAGATTTCAACTCTCTAAATTGATTGTACCCTGTTTTTTTTTGGTGGGGTTATTTTTTGTTTTTGTTTTTGTTTTTTTTTACAGACATTAAATTTTGCCTTTGATTTTTGCGCAAAGTGTAATAAATCAATTTTTTCCATTTTTCACCTTCAAGGTTGTAATTTTTTCCAGACAATTTCGACTCAAAACTGGCACTGAAGAAATATCTATCACATTTTCAGTTTTCGATTTTTAAGTAATATACATTGTTTTGTTTTTTTTCACATCAAAACACTTGGAATTTTACTCAAAAGTTATCGAAGTGGCAACAAGTCATTGTAAATCACGATGAATAAAAATGTAACTCTACTTGAAGAATCAATTTGATACAGAAGAAATTGAAAATATATTAACCTTTCGTACTAATTTAATTTGTATTTATAATAATAAGAAAAAGATGGCCGATAAAAAAAAACTTTCATATATATATATATATTCATATATATATATATATATATATATATATATATATATATATATATATATGGAGAGAGAGAGAAATGTTGAGGTCTTGCACATACACACACTGCCATAAATATATACACATACACACATCATACATACGCCCCAAAATCTAAAAGATAACATAGACAAAACACACACACATCCCCTTCCCAGCAACCAATAAAGCTGTCAAAATGATTAAGTAGGTAAGTCTAAGACTCATGGGGCTCCCAATTTCTCCTTAAAATAACTTGAAAAGGGCCTTTTGACCAATACAAGGATTAAGCAAAAATTAACAATGAAAAAAAACAAACAAACAAATGAAACTACAAAGTTCACCCTCCTTCAGCGACAGTCATTCACCCTTGCAGTTCACTGCTACTAATAAAGCAGGATTTTTTTTCTCCTGATGATGGCTATGCTGGCTGAAACTAATCGAAGAATCCAATTTAAAATAAAAAAAAAATATTAATACAACCCAATGTCCCTGAAATTTTAAATTTTAAAAGTTTTTATTCTTCAAGACATATATTTAAATATATATATATATATATATATATATATATATATTAGTAGTAGTAGTAGTAGTATCATTATTATTATCATCATTATAACAGATTATAATGAAAAATATTCAGATCGCTACACAAAAGGTTTCATGTTTCAATATATGATTGTAATCCGTTCTTTCTTTCATTTGTATATATATATATATATATATATATATATATATATATATATATATATATATATATATATATATAATCGAGAAGTATTTATAAAATCGATCTCTCCAACTATCACAAACTTCTCTCAAACAAAATCACTAACACCTACAAAGTAAACAAAAATAATCATTCAATTTCTATAATTAATGCTGCTAATTTTGCACAAAATTCAATATTGATGACAGAATGGTGAAAATCCACTTGAAAAATGCTTTTTTACTGTCTAAAGACCACAAACCAAATTTCAATAACAACCAACAATCTAGATTATATATATATATATATATATATATATATATATATATATATATATATATATATATATATATATATATAAAAGTGAACATTGAAGTCAACACTCAGAGGTGACAGGGTGTTTCATGCTGGATGCAATCGCCAGGCAGCCGGACGATTGTGCCCAGCATGAAACAGCCTGTCGCCTCCGAGTGTTGGCTTCAATGTTCACTTTTATATTTACAAACGCTCTATCTCTGATATTGAGCACTTTATCCCATAAATACAGCACACCTTAAAACTTTATTTCTTCATATATATATATATATATATATATATATATATATATATATATAACACGTAAATTTCAGAAATAAGTTATTCCACAAAAATTTCGCTTGAAGATGGAACAGAGCTTAGTACTTTAATTCAAATAATTATATTGAAGATTTCGGCTCTTGTTTTTGAAACATGAGAACTCTTATGTAGCATGTTGGAATCATATTTTTAAATAAATAATTATATATATATATATATATATATATATATATTGTACTTCATATATTTATAATGATTGTACTTCTTCAGGCGATGGTAATTAACCTATAATTTTCCTCTCATTTGTATATATATATATATTAGGTTGGTGCAAAAATAATTTCGTTTTCTAACATATGTTACTATGTGAGAAAACGAAATTATTTTTGCACCAACCTAATATATATATATATATATATATATATATATATATATATATATATATAAACGGGGATGGATTTTCTTATTTAATAATCCAACAAATTTTTAGTGCTTAAACGTTATTTTTAGTGGATATCCATATTTGAATAGACGCTCCGTTTACTTAAAACCGTATATTTATTTTCGTCTACCTGTCTGAATGTTCGAGAAATCCTATTAAACTATGAGCCCACTTATTTAAAATGGAGGGAACGTCTACTCAAATATGAGTATCCACAAAAACAAGCAATTAAAATGATAATAAACGATATAATATTCAAATGTAAATTAACAAATGTAAATTTACGTCTGCGATCGTATAACATGTCCCCTTTCTTAACAAAACCGATGCGATGACAATGTTGGCCCTTTAAAAACAAAAGCGATAAAAATCAATAGAAAGCTGAATACGGTTGGTTAGTAAGCGCAGCTGGTCAAATGGGCGGTGGGGGGGGAAGTAAAAGTATATAAATTAAAAAAAAAAAAGAAACAAATTAAACATAAGCGTCCCTGTATTTCAATCTAAAATTGTAACCCAGCCGTTTGTGGTATATATATATATATATATATATATATATATATATATATATATATATATATATATATATATATATATATATATATATATATATATTTTATGTTTATACGTTCTTTTTATACATACAAATATTTGTAAGTAAATGTTATGTTTATAATTTCTTATATATCTGTATCTATAAAAAGAACGTATAAACATAAAAAAATGTCTTAAATAATTGTCGGACTTTGTGCATTTCATATATATATATATATATATATATATATATATGTGTGTGTGTGTGTGTGTGTGTGTGTAAAATATATAGAAAATAGGAAAGAACTTGTTAGGTAAATAATCCAAAGTTCTTTAGTATTTTTGTTATTATTTTTTAAAAATAGTGCTCGATACAAAAGTAGAGCACAAATAAAAATATTTATTTAAAAATATGATTCCAACGCTACATAAGAGTTCTCATGTTTCAAAACAATAGCCGAAAACTTCAATATAATTATTTGAATTAAATTGAATTAAAGTACCAAGCTCTGTTCAATCTTCAAGCGAAATTTATTTTGGAATAACTTATTGCTGAAATTTACGCGTTTTATAAGCATATTCATTATTGAAATTAAAATTACTATAGTAACGGCTAGAGCAATTGTTTAAAGAAAAGTGCTGTAAGGGTTAATAATTTGTATCAATATCTCAGTTACATTCACAGAACGTCAAGTCAGGGTAAGGTTGGGGTGTCTAAATTAAAAGCGGAAGATGACATCGTCTAGTCTGGTTAAGTGTCTATGGAGATTTATTTATTTTTTTATTTTATTTTATTTTTTTTTAACTATTTATTTAGACTATGGAATTTAAAAATTATTTTATTGTTTGTTTGTTATTATGCTAATTATTCAATGCGAAAATTT
>OZ010597.1:82430875-82445875 GCA_963932145.1 Acanthosepion lycidas | reverse complement strand
AGAGACGATTTAAAAATGTAATCTATCTATATATAAAATTCTGGGATTTGCGTTCGTCCATCCGTCACACACTCTAAAAAATAGCCATACATCGACCGATTGAAATCAAATTTTGTGGAGAAGTGCAAACAGATAAGTGGGTACAAAGTATAGTTGATTTTTACTGGGGTGCGTACAATAAATTTTCGTTAATTTTCGGGGAACAATTTAAATATTTAACATACAAAATTCTCTATTTTAAAACAAATCTATGATTAAAAGAATTAATAAGAGTAAGAAATGCTCAGAATTTATTCTTCGTTGTTAAAAAGGAAAAAAAAAGAAATTTTCTTAAAAAATATTGTTTACCATGATGTGCTATAAAATCGAATTAAATTAAACAAATTCTTAAACCAAACAAATCAGCTTAATCGAAATTAATCGATTGGTTTGCGAAATTGAACGAAGGGTGGAGTTTGTAAATCTCGACAAAAAATGTTAGCGTTAAATTCAACAATAATAAATAATGTGGGAAATTCCACACTCGTCAGTTTGTTGTCAAAAAATTCTCGTTCTATAAAATGGCTGAAAAACCCAAACAAATAAAAAAAAATCAATCTTATTCAGACAAATAAGAAGTTGACGCAAAATTCAATATTAGCGATATCTTAGAATGTTATCAAAAATTCTAGTATTATAAAAGTACAGTTGATTTTTTGTCCGATACAAATGCATATGCATATGACTTTCTCAAATTGACAGGAGGATGTGGAGAGCCATGATCGCCTATATCCTGAAGATGCATAAAAGAGGTTGTGACCATTGTATTTTGTTTCACAAGATTCTAATATTATAAAAGTACAGTTAATTTTTTGTCCGTTACACACTGTCTGCGGGTGAAATTCTCAAGTGATAGGAGGGAGTGGAGAGCCATGATCGCGTTATGTCCTGAAGGTGCATAAATGAGGTTGTAACCATTATATTTTGTTTTACTAAATTCTAATATAATAAAAGTACATTTTTTTTGTTCGTTACGCACTGTCTTCGTGTGACTTTCTCAAAGGACAGGAGGTGGTGGAGAGCCATGATCGCCTATGTCCTGAGGGTGCATAAAAGAGGTTGTAACCATTGTATATTGCTTCACTAGATTCTAGTATTATAAAAATACAGTTGATTTTTTGTCCGTTACAAACTGTCTGACTTTCTCCTTTGCGGCAGCGAATGTTGGACGATCTCTTCAAAGATAAAGAAGAGACTCGAGGCAATTTAGGTATGGTTCTACAGAAGGATGATAAGGATACCATGGACCGAATATGTGAGCAACGATGAGGTCTTGGAGAGGATGCAAACAAGGAGGATACTTATACTTAATATCAGGAAGAAGCAGCTGAAACTTTTGGGACACGTTATGAGAAAGGAGGGCTTGGAAAATTTGATACACACAGGGCAGATAGAGGAAAAGAAAGACAAGGGAAAGCAACGTGCGACATACTTAACGAAGTGGGTAGCAGAACATGGCCTGGGAGAAATAAGAAAAAGTAAAAAAATTATTGAGAGCTACAAGGGACAGGAAGAAGTGGAGAGCCATGATTGCCTACATGATGAAGAGACGCGGCACATAAAAGAAGAAAGAATATATTGTATATGTGTATGTCTATGTTGCTCATGAGTTAGTTACATGTGTTCGTGCTATCTTATATATAAAGTACAATGTATGTGTGTGTGTGTCCAAGCAACTCCTCAGCTCCCGCTGGTCCGATTTCAATGATTCATAGCTCATTCAAAAGCCCTAGAAAAGTTACGCAGGGAACGACTTTCGTTAAGCTCAGATTCAGGGTTGCCAGATTATGCGAGTTTAAAAATATATATTAATATATTATACTAGCCATTATCGTTGCTTTCATGGTTCACGGGGAGTTACTCTTATTTTCCTTTTGTATCCAAAATTGCAGTACACGTTTTATTTTAAACTAGCTTAACAGCCACCCTATCGGGTGGCATTTAAGCTAGCTCCTGTGGAGGACTCTTGGTTTGGCTATCATCACAATAGCTAGAGGAGTAGATACAATAGGCATCAATAAACTACGAAAGAACTCAAAATTGATCGCTGTGTTTAAGTATTGAATTAATGTTTAAGTTTACATTTTAAAAGTTCAACGATAATTCTTCTACTGCAACTTAAAGACGATTTGATGTACGTAGGTCCTTACTTTCCGTACAAACAATTATTTTTATTTCATGGATGACAGAACAGGGGACAATTTATAAGATAAGATTAATATAGTGTAAAGATGGGAAAACAGAATTAGTTATACATTCAACATTTCAAGTCTTTGAGAAACATAATGGCTAATTAAATAAGACCTATACTATGGAATTGGATCACAATTATCCAACGAATTCTCGGGTTAAAAATCCCAATAGAACTTTATAGTAATTTACATGATAAATGCTCAATATCTGTATTATATATTATCTACTTCTAGTTGATATCACTTTTCAGGTTTAACGAATTTGGACATTGACTTTAAAAAAGTTTAATTCATTAATTAACTGTCCTTCCTTACTGTTCTTTTATTCGAGGACTGTTTTGATTTTCATATCAAAAATAGTTCTATTTTGGAATATCGTCTTCTATAGTGCAGAAAAGTGTTTGAAATTTGCATTTTATTTGGCCTTCAACAAGTTGGCATCTATTTGTAAAACTTTCCTTAACTATGACAAGTCAGTTTATGAATGAAATGTTCATTTAAAATTTTTGTTTCAAAGATTTCAAATAGTGAATATATCTTACTTAGCGAGCAGGCGAAGCCTGCTAATTTAATATGTGCACAAACACACGCATATACACATAAACACACAATTTAACTACGTTTGAAATCAGACATTACTTCCAAACTTACTCAGTTTAGACAACTCTTACCTTGGGGTGAACAATAAAATCATTACCTTTAGAGAAAAAAAAATTTAAACTTTAAAAAATAAGATTTTATTATAATTTCCAGGAATTATTTTGTAATAAATAGAATTATTTTTAATTCATTTTTATTTTATAGAAATATTTTTATGTCTGTCATTGAATTAAAATATACATGTGCACACACAAACCCACACAGTTTAAATTAAATTTAAATGAACATCTGTGTCACGGAGGTTAATTTTCCTTTCTGTCTAGCAACAACCCTTGGGTAACAGGAAAATTGTATATGCCCAAATGTGCGGAATTTTAAAGGTATTTTTTATGTGTCCTGTATTTAAACTAAATATATTTTCTAATAAATGTAATATTTTACATGTTAATCATCTTGCCGTCAGCGAAGCAAGATATATATAGATATATATTATAGTTATATAATAACAATTGTGTCAAAGGATTTCCATAGAAGAACTTGTAATACAATTTTCTATCTGTAAATGATTTTTTTAAATATTGCCACGAGTTGTAAAGACAATTTGCTTACATACAAATGTCCCTTAGTGTTCGTTTGTCTTCAAAATCACGAAAAGGAGTTTAAAAATTTTAATTTTTATATATGCTTTTGTTAATGATCATTTCTTTTCTCTTTTTTGGAATTTAAATAGATAATTAAAATGAATCAGCGATTTAAAGAAAATTGAAAATTTAAAAAAAATATTAGAATTTGTCCCTACGTTTTGCAACATTTCGGAACATATGTAAATAAGTTATTATTTTATTTTATTGCTAGAAATTGTATAGGTAAAAGAAAAAAAAGAAAGAAGAAATACTGTAAGTAAAAGAAAGAAAGAAAGAAAGAAGAAAAGAAAGAAAACTTCTATAAGTAAAATAAAGAAAAAAGGAAAAGAAAGAATTCTATAAGTAAAATAAAAAGAAGAAAGAAAGAAAAGAAAGAAAAATTCTATAAGTAAAATAAAGAAAAAAGAAGAAATTCTATAAGTAAAATAAAAAAGAATAAAGAAGAAATTCTATAAATAAGATAAAGAAAGAAAGAAAATAAAAGAAAGAAGAAATTCTATAAATAAAATAAAAAAGAAAGAAGAAAAAAAAGAAGAAATTTATTTTATTTAAATAAAGAAAGAAAGAAAGAAAGAAAAGAAAGAATAAATTCTATAAGGAAAATAAAAAAGAAAGAAGAAAAGAAAGAAGAAATTTATTTTATTTAAATAAAGAAAGAAAGAGAGAAAGAAAGAAAGAAAAGAAAGAAGAAATTCTATAAATAAAATAAAGAAAAAGAAAGAAAGAAAGCAAATAAAAGAAAGAAGTAAATTCTATAAATAAAATAAAAAGAAGAAAGAAGAAAAGAAAGAAGAAATTCTATAAGTAAAATAAAAAAGAAAGAAGAAAAGAAAGAAGAAATTCTATAAGTAAAATAAAGAAAGAAAGAAAGAAAGAAAGAAAATAAAAGAAAGAAGAAATTCTATAAATAAAATAAAAAGAAGAAAGAAGAAAAGAAAGAAGAAATTCTATAAGTAAAATAAAAAAGAAAGAAGAAAAGAAAGAAGAAATTCTATAAGTAAAATAAAGAAAGAAAGAAAGAAAGAAAGAAAATAAAAGAATGAAGAAATTCTATAAATAAAATAAAAAGAAGAAAGAAGAAAAGAAAGAAGAAATTCTATAAGTAAAATAAAAAAGAAAGAAGAAAAGAAAGAAGAAATTCTATAAGTAAAATAAAGAAAGAAAGAAAGAAAGAAAGAAAATAAAAGAAAGAAGAAATTCTATAAATAAAATAAAAAGAAGAAAGAAGAAAAGAAAGAAGAAATTCTATAAGTAAAATAAAAAAGAAAGAAGAAAAGAAAGAAGAAATTCTATAAGTAAAATAAAGAAAGAAAGAAAGAAAGAAAGAAAATAAAAGAAAGAAGAAATTCTATAAATAAAATAAAAAGAAGAAAGAAGAAAAGAAAGAAGAAATTCTATAAGTAAAATAAAGAAAGAAAGAAAGAAAATAAAAGAAAGAAGAAATTCTATAAATAAAATAAAAAGAAGAAAGAAGAAAAGAAAGAAGAAATTCTATAAATAAAATAAAAAAGAAAGAAGAAATTCTATAAGTAAAATAAAGAAAGAAAGAAAGCAAATAAAAGAAAGAAGAAATTCTATAAGTAAAATAAAAAAGAAAGAAGAAAAAAAGAAGAAATTCTATAAGTAAAATAAAGAAAGAAAGAAAGAAAGAAAGAAAGAAAATAAAAGAAAGAAGAAATTCTATAAATAAAATAAAAAGAAGAAAGAAGAAAAGAAAGAAGAAATTCTATAAATAAAATAAAGAAAAAAAGAAAGAAAAGAAAAGAATAAATTCTATAAGGAAAATAAAAAAGAAAGAAGAAAAGAAAGAAGAAATTTATTTTATTTAAATAAAGAAAGAAAGAGACAAAGAAAGAAAAGAAAGAAGAAATTCTATAAAGAAAATAAAGAAAAAGAAAGAAAGAAAGCAAATAAAAGAAAGAAGAAATTCTATAAGGAAAATAAAAAAGAAAGAAAAAAAGAAAAAAGAAATTCTATAAATAAAATAAAGAAAGAAAGAAAGAAAATAAAAGAAAGAAGAAATTCTATAAATAAAACAAAAAGAAGAAAGAAGAAAAGAAAGAAGAAATTCTATAAATAAAATAAAAAAGAAAGAAAAAAGAAGAAATTCTATAAGTAAAATAAAGAAAGAAAGAAAGCAAATAAAAGAAAGAAGAAATTCTATAAGTAAAATAAAAAGAAGAAAGAAGAAAAGAAAGAAGAAATTCTATAAGTAAAATAAAAAAGAAAGAAGAAAAGAAAGAAATTCTATAAGTAAAAGAAGATAAGAAGCAAACAAGCAAAAAGTTGGATCAAAAGTTTGAAAAATTCAATTGCAATAATCAAAATATCTTAATTATTACATAATTACATATTATAACTAATATTAAATTTTTCATTATCAAATTGCATAAATGATTGAATCATCAAGGCTAACGATGATTACAACAAATTTTTAGCTGCTGCTTCTTGTAAAAGTAAAATAATTAAGGGGAAGTGGTTTCTTAAAGTGTCTCAATTACTTATCCTCTTCGTAACAACTCATATTTTATTGACGACATTTAGAGATAGACCATTCATACCTTTGCCGAGAGTGTTAATACGACATTAAATTAAAGCAGTCTCTATTGGAATTAAAACTCCCAAATTGATTTATATTATTATACCATCAATTAACCAAACTTAACTTGTTGGTTAGTATTTCTTTCACCATAATTCCAACTGCTTTATTTACACGAGTAGTAGTAGTAGTAGTAGTAGTAATATTAACTTGAACTTTATTATTAAATGAAGCATTGTCAGCCATCACTAATATTTGGTTAGTATTAGGCTGGTGCAAAAATAATATCGTTTTTTGACTTTAAAAAATACGTCAAAAAACGATATTATTTTTGCACCAATCTAATATTTCTTTCGTCTTGTTTGCTTTGTTGCTTTAGTATAGCTGCCCACTCGTATTCGAGGATACCCATCTACTAGGGCGGCTAGCCAATCCCTGTTGCAGACGCTTGCTCAGGCGCATTTTTGTTGGTTTAACAAACACAGAGCCTATGCCGGGCAAACCTTAGTTACAGTTTCTGGGAAAGAGCATGATCAACAATTTGAACAAGGCCAGCACGCTCAAAACCTGGCCGCGATGCATTGTGACTTCGTACTAGCTATAGCTTTCGACGTCTACCCAATTTCACTCACAAGATTTATGGTTTTCAGACACTTTGCAAAGATGCCACATGATGGGGTCAACCCCTCCAGTTCGATAAACATCAGGAAATCGACCATTGTAAGATTCGAATCCGGGTCTCATGGTCCACTCGGCATTAGTAGTAATATTAGCTTACTATTACTACTACTACTATTATTATTATTATTATTATTATTATTATTATTATTATTATTATTATTATAAGGTTAGAGATAGCATCATGACATTTTCCACTGACAAAAAAAAAAAAAAAAAAAGAAAAAAAAAATATTACATAGATAAAGCCCTTCGTAAAGTGCTGGCTGTACTTGTGAGAACAATTTTTGTGTATTTCTTTAAGGCATGGGCTTCCAGGAATCCCTTCAATTAGTCTACTGGAATCTTTTCCAACCAATCCTAAGGCTCCAACTACAACAGGGATTGTTGATGTTCCCATATGCCACATTTTCGAGACCTCTATTTCAAGGTCCTTGTATTTTGACAGCTTTTTGAATATCTTCAAAGATACATTGCAGTCAGCAGGGACTGCCATATCAATAAGGAGGCACCGTTTTTGTTTGTGGTCTTTAATAACAATATCTGGTCGGTTGGCCTTGATTGTTCTGTCAGTGTGAATTGTGTAGTCCCATAGAATTGTAACAGGTCCTATCTCCGTAACTGGGTCTGGGTGGTGTTGGTACCGGTTTCTTTCAGTTTCCTTCCCGTAGAAGTTGCAGATTTTCCAGTGCAGATATTGGCCCACTCTGTCATGTCGGGTTTTATATTCAGTGGGTGCCAACATCGTGCAACCTGATACAAGATGATCAATCGTTTCTGGATATTTATCACAGAATCTGCATTTTGGGCTGACACAATATTTTAGTATATGTGCTTGATAATTCCTAGTTAGCAAGCATTGGTCCTGCGCAGCAAGGATAAAACCTTCAGTTTCCGCTTTCAACCCTGCACTGCGTAGCCACTGATGGGTACGGGTTTTGTCTTACATCAGCTTGTTTGATACGGGCAGAGAATTGGCCATGAAGCGGTTTATCTTGCCATCGCTTCTGTATTATTATTATTATTATTATTATTATTATTATTATTATTATTATTATTATTATTATTATTATTTCTTTGGTATCTGATGTATATTCATTCCTTTCCGGGTCCCGACCGCAAGAAAAGGCAAAACATATTTTATTTAAAAACTTATCAAATTCCCGACTTATCAAATTCAAGAAATGGCGAAAAAGAAAAATAGGCTAAAATATTGAAAATAATAAATTCCCATTTGTAAATTTTGCTACCAAAGAATCACAAAAAAATTACTTATGTAAATAGGTAAAATAAAGATCTATCTTAATACAGATCTACATGCTTAGTATTAGGTTGGTGCAAAAATAATGACGTAATAATGTCGTTTTTTGACGTATTTTTAACGTCAAAAAACAACATTATTACGTCATTATTTTTGCACCAACCTAATATTTCAAATCTCTCACAAAATTTATAGTTTTAAAAAAATGTGTTACTTTTTAAATTATTTTTTTCTTATTTATACTATCTACACGCAGAATATTGTCGTCTTCTTTATCGTCATCACAACGTTTCGGCTGTTGTGCACCCCGGCCTTCATCAGGTGTATGTTGATCCGGGTAACCCACAGGGCATTGTGTTGCACGGTCTCAGTGAAAAAAGGGCGAACAATAACTGAGCAGTACTAAAAATAAGAGCTCGATATGAACAGGGGAATGAGAACAGTCTGCACCTATAAATTAAATAAAGGGTTCAGTTCGGAATTAGTAAGTTACCTGATGACGGCCCGAAAGTAGAACGTTCGAAACGCTGGGATAACAACAAAAAAAAAATGAAGACAACAGTCCTCATGTAAGTAATGCAAATAATGATAACTCCTCATCCCGGAAATTCAAATAATTTTTCTTTGTTTATAAAATAAATGCCATATATATAAAATTTACTTTTATGTTGCTAAATATATTATTATTATTATTATTATTATTATTATTATTATTATTATTATTATTATTATTACTAGCAGCATGGCACGGCGCTGCCGGTGTTTGATTCAAAAATCGTCCGACTCATACAGCAATCGCTATCATTTGACTTAAAATATTTTTGCCCTTCCTTGCCTTTAAAGGAGTGCCCTTTGCCGTGCTGATGTTGCTACATGCCTTACTTCTTGCCTATCTCACACTGCCATTTTTTTCTAAGCTATATACTAAACATTAAATCTGTTACGAAAAAAGAACTAAACAAAATGAACACAAAACGATCAGCTTTAAAAAAGGACTCGTAACTGGAAAAACCAAATGAAAAAAGAATGTTAACAACAAATACTTTTTTACACCCAACCCAGTTCTGCGGAATCAGAATCAACGTTGAGTTTAAGCAAGCGAATGATCCAATTGGAGTAAAGTGCCATGCAGATTTAAATTTTTCCCACTTGTGACGAATGCAGCTATCTATTTTTTTTTTTTTTTTTTTGCATGCTAGCATGCTAGTTAACATTCGTGTCAGTCAGCTGTTGGCTCTCACGCTGGCCAATAGAATCTACCTGCCTATTCGTGGCAGCCAGCTATAGGCTATCACTCTGGCCAGTAGAAAATCGCAGCAAACTACATGAAAACTGCCGTAGAAGCATGAATAAATCGATTACTTCAACTATCGATGGGAATTGGGAAATGCAATGTCGATCTTGGCCTTCCCGCTAACTTGGAGCATGTGCATGAAAATTTTGGAGCAAATCCGTCGAAAATTGCGGCCGTGCATTCGTTACACACACGCACACACATCCTGCCTTTTATAGATAGAGATTATCTTTTGATTTCTGCTATGGTCACACTACCTACCAAGTGTGTGAGAAGACCTAAGGTGGTGAGTTGTTATGGCTACATTTCATGATTTCTTTTTCTAACTCCCATAACATCACTAGAGTTACAAGGACAAAGTCATTCTTAGTGTATGGGATATATGGATGGGAAACGTGGACACTGTTGGCAGAAACAGAGAGAAGGGTCCAAGCGTTTGAGGACAAATGCGTGAGAAAACTCCTTGGTATCTTCTTTTGGGAACAAAACTAATAAAAAAAAGGATTGAAATTTATGTGGACCACCAGGAACCTCTTCTCGCCACTGTCAAACGGAGAAAAATGGCATTGTTTGGACACGTTACAAGGCACGACGGCCTGTGCAAGACAATCACGCAAGGCAGCGTTGAAGGTGGACGTAGGAGAAAGCGACAACGCAAAAACTGGTTGGACAATATCAAACAATGGACAGGTATGACTATACCAGAATTGCTGATGGCTGCCAATGACAGACCGTTATGGAAAAGAGTTAGTATGATTTCTGCATCCGAATTCCCACCTACGATTACAAAAGTCAAAGAGATGATGATGATGATGATGATGATGATGATGATGATGATGATGATGATGATGATGTCCTTATTGAGACAGTTTTTTTGTATTTCTGTTAAGCTGGGATTTACTGGTATTTTTTCAATGTGTTGTTGTGTTCCTTTTTTATCATTCCAAGCGCACCTACTATGACTGGTACTATTTTTGTTTGCACATTTATTATTATTATTATTACTATTTATTTATTTATTTATTTATTACTTTGGACAATGTCAGGGAAAGGAGCAGTGTTACTATACCAGAATTGTGATGGCTCCCATTGATAGACCGTTGTGAAGGAGATTCAATATGGCTTCTGCATTCGGATCCGCCCCTATGATTACAAAAGTCAAGGGGATGATGATGATGATGATGATGATGATGATGATGATGATGATGATGATGATGATGATTTTTGTATTTCTGTTAAAGGAACACAACAACACATTGAAAAAATCCCTGGAAATCCCATTCCAGGGATTTTTTCAATGTGTTGTTGTGTTCCTTTTTTATCATTCCAAGCGCCCCTACTATGACTAGTACTATTTTTGTTTCCAATTTGCACATTTATTATTATTATTATTATTATTATTATTATTATTATTATTATTATTATTATTTATTTATTTATTTATTTATTTATTTATTTATTACTTTTGACGCTGTTTCATATGCTTATTTCCTTATCACGTTAAAACACCGGTTTTCATACGATCACCGAAGTTAAGCAACATCGAGCCTGTTTAATACCGAGAGTGACCGCTTGGGGAATGCCACGTGTTGTAAGCCTGGATGTGCGGGTGGTGTAATTAATAACGGCTCGAAAGTGGAAATCGGCTCTCTCATTTCCAATTCCAGTCAGGTTCGTTACATTCCCTTACGCGCAAATGCCCTTGGGAAAGGCATGAATCGACCTCTTCTCCCATCATCTATGGGTTAATTATTAGGACTTATATCCCTGTAAATCATTATTATCTCAAAAAAGAATTCTTACAATCTAAAAAATATTTTCTGGCTTTAAATAACGCGCAAAGGGGTTGGTAATCCGTAAAAAATAAATCAATCAAATACGATTTGAAGTCAAGTTAGAAATTCGAAACCCGTATATAGATAAAAATATTAAAAGTCAAAAATGTATTTAAAGATTCATTCAGTGGTCATCGGTCATCAGTCATCAGTAAAAGGATGACCCCGAAATGCAATTTACAAGTCGAGGACACTAAAATCAAGCAGCTGCGGAAGCTTAAATATATGGGAAGTGTTTTGACAGAGGACAGCAAATGTGACACAGAGATCTGAAGACGTATTGGGATGGCTAAGGACACATTCCAAAAGCTGGGCAGAGACAGGAGGATTTCTTTGGTAACAAAGAAAAGAGTACTGAGTTGTTATGTGACATCTGTCCTCCTTTACGGCAGCGAATGTTGGGCGGTCTCCTCAAAGATGAAGAAGAGACTCGAGGCAACAGAGATGTGGTTCTACAGAAGGATGCTGAGGATATCATGGAGCGAGCGCGTGAGCAACGATGAGATTTTGTAGAGGATGCAAACAAGAAGGAGGCTTATACTTAACATCAGGACGAGGCAGCTGAAGTTTCTGGGACACATAATGAGAAAGGAGGGCCTGGGAAATTTGATACTCACGGGTCGAATAGAGGGAAAGAGAGACAAGAGAAAACAATGCATGACATATCTGGCGGACTTAAGCAAGTGGATGACAGACCGTGGTCTGGGGGAGGTGGCTGAGGGACAGAAATTGTTGAGAGCTGTAAGGGATGAGAAGAAGTGGAGAGCCATGATCACCTACCTCCCGAAAGGACACGGCACATAAAAAGAAAGACAAGTGGATCCAATGCAGAGAAAATAATGTCTTGATGTGTACGGTTTGGGTAAAATGCGAAAGTGAAAAGTGTCCCGACAAAAACGTTTGCCTCGTGTGAAAACGTAGATAAAATTTCCTGATATGATTAATTTTTTTCATTTGTCATCGCCGAATGAACTGCCTTTCAAGTTACAAATATATATTACAAGTACACAGGTGTTGCTTAACTGAGGGATGAAAAACTTTCTCAGAAATGACCGTCACTTGAAAATTCGAACATGAATCTTGAGGGTGCGATGGATAAATTGTCGTCTAAATTACGCAAAAAAAAAAAATTAAAATAACACTGACATATCATTTTCACAGATATATTTACCAAAATCACACAAAAATATCTTCAAATACTAAAGAGTAAATTTATTCAATAAAAATAGCCATTGGCTTCAAACGACTTCGGAATCTCCTGCAACACTTTTGGACGGTCTCCTTGTTTAAGTCGGTGAATGCTGCCATAATCCTTGCCTTCAGTTCATCTTCGATATTACAAGGATTTTTTGGGTCTCTCGGTCAACTACGCCCTACACATAATAATCAAGGGGGCTGCAGTCTGAGGAGTTAAGTGGCCAGATGTAAGGGGGGATGTGGTCGCAGAAATTATCTGATAGCCATGACTGGGTTCTCCTGCTTGTTTGGCATGGTGTAAAGTCATGCCGCCAAAGTCCTTTCTCTTGATCCAGGGCAGCGCTACCTTCTCAAGACACGATGCAGGCCTACGTGTTGAGTCTGAGGTCTTGGGGGGGGAGGATGAATGAAGTCATAACGTCGCCATCACTACTTATCACTCCAAACACCATCGGCATGATTGGATATGTCATCCAACTCTTTCCGAATCCTCTGCACTGTCGTCAGATTGACACCCAAACATTGAAATGTTTGTATTGGAGATCCCAGCGGGAACGTCAAGCAGTACAGCATGCCGTTTTCAAGTTTCTGTCGGAGTGAATTTTCTCACAGACGATGCCCAACTGACTCTTCTATGCTGTGAAGTCGACAAAATCAAAAACAACGCGCATGCGCGAAATAAATAATGTAAAATGGTGGCAATTTACCCATCGCACCCTGTATTTGCTGAAACATTCAATGAACTGCTAAATCTGACGCAAGAGAAACATCATCTTTACGTGCTGTGTCTCTTTAAGACGCAGATGATCATGGCTCTCCACAATTTCCTGTCTATGTAGCTCTTAATAAATTTTGTGTTTTTGTTATCTCTCCTAAACCCTGTTCCACTTTCCATTTTCTCAAGCTAATTAGGTAGATTATGCATTGTTTTCCTCTCTTCCTCTTTCCTTCAAACTGTGTTATGAGTATCAATTTTTCCAAGCCCACTTTCCTCATTAAGTGCCCTAGAAATTTCAAATGTTTCTTCTTGATAGGTTTTCTTTTTATTTCCATTTTATCTACAGCTTCGTCGTTGCACACATGTTCGGTCGATGGTATCCTCAACATCCTTCTGGAGAACCACATTTGTGTTGCTTCAAGTCTTATCTTCATCTTTGAGAAGATTATGCAATATCCACTATCGTATATGAGGACAGCACTCTTTTCTTTGTTTGTTTGTTCCTAACAAAGTTTTCCTGTCTCTTAATACTCTGCTTAGCTTTTGGAATGTATCTTTGACTATCCCAATACGCCTTCGGACTTCAATGACTCAATTTCCGTCCTCTGATTCCGACATGCTAATGTGCAATAGAGAAACATACCTTTTAGAAAAGCGTTATTTTCTCTTCTCTCTCTCTATATATATATATCTATATCTATATCTATATATATATATATATATTTTTTTTTTTTTGAATAAAAACAGACCACTTTAAGGTTCCATGTAATAAGTTATTTCACCACAACCTCTTTAACAGGGCTCTGGATCATCAGACTTTACTTCCAAAGGTTGAAATGAAAAATGAAAAGAAATTCACACGTTTTTGATGGACCTCATCAAGCATATGTAAAATTAATGAAGTGAGGAAGTAAGGTGGGAGAGAAGATAAGATATGAGTGGGTTAGGTGTACCATTTCAATTCCTTATTCTTAACCCCACTGTCTGTCGGCTAGACGTTGCTTAAGCCTAACGCGTCTTGTCTCTGGATATAGATGGGTAAGGGGTTAAAACCGACATTAAAGGAAGAAGCTACAGACCCTAATAAATGACATTCCACGAGGCAAGGTTTCATTCAAATTCTTAGACGCTGTCAAACATATCTGCTCTGAATCTTACATTGAGCTCTCTGGATATCATCCTCCTTGGGTCTACCCATGCGGATTACCTAGTTTTGCATAAACTATATATATATATATATATATATATATATATATATAAATCAGTTAATTTATAATATTAATGCCCTGTAAAATTACATTGAGTACTATATTGTAAAAAATAAAAATATCAATAAGAACAGCGGATTACATATCTTACTATTCTTTCTTTTATATATATATATATATATATATATATATATATATATATATATATATATATATGAATAGCAAAATGAACAAAAAATCTTTGTGACAGGTTTCGTTCCCAGAAAGAATGTCATCAGAGTGATAACGGTTTTATAAATAGAATCAGTTTTATAAATTAAAAACTGAGACATAGAACAAACACACATAGAAGTTTACATCGAAATATTAAAGATATGGAGAAGCTCAGTTTTAAAATCAAACTTTGGCATCATTATCTAGATAAGCGTTCCTTAACTTTTTTTTACATCAGAACGTATAGAGGTTTCATGTTTCATTTTATCAATATATATATCAATATATGTGTGTGTGTGGGGGGTGCGTATATATATATATATATATATATATATATATATATATATATATATATATATATATATATGTAAGCAAATATATGGATATAGATCCGACAGTATGAAGAAAAATATACGGAAAAAACAAACAAAAATCCTTATATGCAATTATGCTGTTTTAATGTTAATATAATGTCAACGTCGGACGTTTCGGTCTAATAAACCATCACAAAGACGATGGACCTAAGAACAAGACTTAAACGTGACCATGTTTAAACGGAACGCTGATCATATAAAACTTTCA
>OZ010597.1:82380875-82408375 GCA_963932145.1 Acanthosepion lycidas | reverse complement strand
CTGCCAATTAGCTGGCACCTAATAATAAGTCTTCATATAATCCATCAAAAAGTACCCTTAAGAAGCATGGCGTATTTTCAAAAGAGATTTAAAAATAATTTAAAAAAATCTTATATCAAAACAAAAAAGGAAATCCTTCACCAACAAATTTCACTACTTGAAATCTTTGAAACAAAAATTTTAAATGAACATTTCATTCATAAATTGACTTGTTATAGATAAGGAAAGTTTTACAAATAGATGCCAACTTGTTGAAGGCCAAATAAAATGCAAATTTCGAACACTTCTGCACTATATAAGACGATATTCCTAAACAGAACTATTTTTGATATGAAAATCAAAGGTTCTCGAAGAAAAGAACAGTAATGAAGGACAATTAATTAATGAATTAAACTTTTTTAAAATCAATATGCAAATTAGTTAAACCTGAAGTGTGATATCACCTAGAAGTAGATAATATATAATACAGATATTGAGCACATTGTGGAAATTAATATAAAGTGAAGCTGAAGCTTTTTAATCTCAGAATTCGTGGGAGAATCGAACTCCAATTTCGCATTTATTCATATAGATTCCATAATGTGGGTTTTACCTAATTAGCTATTATATTTCTTTAACTCTTCAAATGTTGAATGTATAGCTAATTCTAATTTCCCATCTTTACACTAAATTAATTTTATCCTTTAAAATGTCCTATTTTTTTAATTTCATGGGTGACAGAACAGTCGAAAATCGAATTACGAGGTTGATTGGCATTTTCGCCTCTTCTTAAATATCTCTGCTCTACATATTCGATTTTGAATTATATATATATATATATATATATATATATATATATATATATATATATATATATATATATATATAGCGTGATCAACAATTTGAACACTAATATTTTTTCTAAATAAATCCACATTACAACCAAAACGTTTGCGGCACCTCTCTTCTCTTCTTTATATATATATATATATATATATATATATATATATATAGAGAGAGAGAGAGAGAGAGAGAGAAAGAGAGAGAGAGAGTGTGTGTGTTCAAATTGTTGATCACGCTAGATAACACGCTTTCTCCCAGAAACTGTAACTAAGGTCTGCTCAGCATAGTTGCAGTATAAACCACATGTGGCCTCTGTGGGTGGCAAAACAAAAATGTGCCTGAGCGAGTGTCTGCAATTGTGATTGCCCAGCCGTCTCAATAGATGGATATCCTCGAATACAAGTGACCAGCCATTATGCATACATATATATATATATATATATATATATATATATATATATATATATATATATATATATATATATGAAATACTAAAATTGGAATCATCAGACAGACAAATCAATAAAATGCAGGATATTGCCCAATATACACTTAATTATAATTAAGCAAATCCCTTTAATGTATTGTCGAGATCATCATCCCACATCCTTGCATGTTAATGGAGCCAATCAACTTATGTCGATATTGCTACGTAATTACGGTGAGGCTAATGACAAGATTTGCATCCATTCACTTTTATGCATAAAAGGTGTCTACTTATTAAAATTCCATTTTTCAACTTCGCTTTCAAGTGAAAGGGGCTCCTGTTTACGCCAGAAAGCCGGATAAAATACGATGCTTAAAATAAAGCCTTTATTTCTTCAATAGAGATACGTCAACACCTGCTGATAGAATTTTATATGGGTGTGTACATTACCGTGGGAGAAGGTAAGGAAACACTACTTTCTACAAGGGTTGCTACGAAAATGTTACCTCTTGTTTTATTGTGTTAACACAGGCCGTCAGAGGCGGATACTTGTAGAATGGTGGGATAATTTGAACCTTCCTAATATATTTTGAAATTGCAGCAGATGACAGCTTGGCAAAATAGCGTCTGAAATGAAAGTGTGCATAGACCGGATGAGTATCAATTAAATTTGTAGAAAAACTGAATCTATTGCTGCTCAACGGTGCGTTTTGAATGTTTACGGAAACCAAAGAGGGGATTTGAGCAGAGTTATCCGGTGGATAGTTCGTTTCAACGGTACTGTTTGATATATCATGTTCTGAGCGGCCCTGCACAGCTATCAATCCACGAAAATGTAAACGCTTATGCATCACTTATGAAACTTCATATAGGATAACTGTGTGGAAAATAGTGTATTGTAGGTGAAAATTGCCCTGTCCAACGGTGTTATCATACTCCCTGGGTGTGTTTTATTTTTTGGAGGGTAGGGTTAAAAAAATAGGAGGCAATAATTTCGGGGCACCTACTCGTATATTTTACTTGTTTTCTGAAACTTGTTTAATTATCGGTAAAATACCTTCCGTTGTATATTATATCCTGTAGTTTTGTCGGAAATAACGAAAAATAAACTTACTTGAGTGGAGCGGCGATGTCAACCGAGGAGTCCTAAGGAGCGAACGCCTCATTCTACCCCGCTTTCGTCGCCTCACATTTGGATTAGCGGAAGAGGTAAGGGCAGAGGTATTTTATAAAAAAATCCCCTCCACCTCATACTCTAGGGGCTTTTTGGCCGACAGCGAAACAAGTTTTCATTATCGTTTTTATCGCTTATTACTATGGTTACCTGACTCTAGCGGAGAGGGTGCCTAAGGAAGGACATTTTCTTTTGCCACAAGTATGGCGAACTCACAGAAGATCGAACTCACTGCAATAATAGTAATCTGCAAAAGTAGATTATGATTATTGTTATTATTATTATTAAAAAAATTAAAGGGGGCAGGGTGGAGTAATGGACGGCAGCTGAGGAATCGGAGAGCCGAGTTCAAATTCCAGTCGAACCCATTACATTCACTTACGTGCTAATACTCTTGGGAAAGGTATGAATCCTCTTCTCCTCCCCCCAGCTATGGGTAAATAGCAGGACAGACCGGGTTCTATAGCCATATATATATATATATATATATATATATATATATATATATATATATATATATATATATATATATATATTATATTACTGCTTATAAACTTCAATCTTCTAAGAATCTCGTACATTCATAACTGCTCTATGAAAATTTCTCGGACATTCAGGCCGCTAAATGTTATTTAATACTGTTTATTATAAACAGAGCATTTACTTAAATACTTGTATCTATAAAAAGAACGTTAAACATAAAAAATGTCTTTAATAAATAAATTGTCGGACTTTGTCCATTTCGTAATATATGACGTCATTTGTTTACATTCAATACACCAATGAGCAGTTATGAATGTACGAGATTCATAGAAGATTGAAGTTTATAAGCAGTAAATTCGACCTTGTCTACCGAACGATCCTTGGTGGCCGACGGTTCCGTATAGGATGCAGGTTCGAATCCTGTCTAAGGACGAATATTTTCTATAAAAATTTCTCGGACATTCAGGCCGGTAAATGTTATTTAATACTGTTTATTATAAACAGTGCATTTACTTAAATACTTGTATCTATAAAAAGAACGTTAAACATAAAAAATGTCTTTAATAAATAATATATATATGGTTGGATAGATGTGAGCTTGTTAGCTCTATCTCTGATATTGAGCGCTTTCTAATAAGTACCGCGCATATAATATATTTATATACACACAGACACACACACACATATATATATATATATATATAGTCAACCTCTACACCGGCACTATGAACCAGTATGTTTTAAATAAAACATTTGGGTATCACTTCATTTTTATGTGTCGGAAATAACTAATAATAGACTTACGTGATTAGACCGGCGATGTCGACCGAGGAGTCGTAAGGCGCAAACTCCTCATTCTCTTCCGCTTTAGCATCCCTCACTTTGAATTGGCGGAAGAGGTGAGGGCAGAGGTATGTTATAAAAATCCCTTCACCTCCTACTAGAGAGGCTTTTTAGCCGACAGTGAAGCAAGGTATTATTGTTCCTATCTGTTACTACTTCAGTTACCTGACCCTAGCGGAGAGGGTCGCAAATGAAGGGCGTTTTCTTTTGCAACGCGGTCATTCATCATTTAACGCCACGCTGGTCTTTTCAGTCGAATTCATTTTCGACATTTTTTAAACTTTTATTTATCTTTTAGTTTATCTTTTCTTCTTTTTTTCATTTGCACGACCAGATTATTTGGGACATATTTATTAGATTAGCTTAGTCTGACACAAGGCCACAAGTATGGAGAACTCGCTGAGGATCGAACTCACTGCAGTAATAGTAAACTGCAAGAGTAGATTATTATCATTATTATTATTATTATTATTATTATTATTATTATTGTTATGAACGCGCGTGGGGGTTGCAGTCTCGTAACTATCGAATGAAATGCCTAGAATGAGTTTTGATTCACGGCCCGAGGATGAATATTTGTGTGTGTGTGTGGCACATGGCTTGAAATACCATTTATTGACAGGAGAACAATAATACATATATTGGGGTATGTAAAAAATAAGGGTCCCAAGTTACTGGGTTGTGTGTCACAACTCGTTGGGACAGGAGAAAATATATCGTCCTTATTGTCTGGTAGCCATGTTCCAAAACTGCCCCCCTTTTTTCCGGTGTCACGTCCCGACTCGCGAAAGTCGCGTTGGTCCCGTGACTCTCGTGGTTTTTGACAGGGGCAAAAGGGAGGTACTCTCTTAGAAACAGGAAAAATTTATTTCCCTTGGAACATATTATTTTATCTATCCTAACATCTCCCCTTTAAAATTGTCGCTTGTACGACTTCAGGTGAGGATCAACCTGCAAGTGCTGTGCCGGACGGCGGGTGCGAACTGACTTCCGGATGTTCAAATCCTGTGTTTCAGCTTCGGGGTTCTGGGAAGTTGCTGGGGTTTGCTGTGGCAAGTCAAAGGTGTCCAACAAGATGTTAAAAGGAATGGTAGGGTCTTGTTGTATTCCTGATGGAAGATGTGATGGTCTCAGTTGGTTGGAATGTCGAACCCAAATGGAATTTTTGACATTTACATTGTGACATTGCCAGTTTGGCGTACAATATGTCCTTGGGTCCATGTTTCTGTGTTGTTCCGGTAGTCTCTTGCCAAGACTTGTTGACCGGGAAGGAATTTTCTTTGAATAGAGCCATTGTGGCAATTGTACTGCCGTTCCATTTTTGTGTTTCTCCTGATGAAGTTATGTGATTTTGGACGTAAGACATCAATGTGTAATCGGATTTTTCGATTTATCAAGGATTCGGCAGGTAAGCTACCATTTGGCGTGTAAGGGTTTGGTGTTGCCCTATAGCTTGTCAAAAAGGTTCCCAGTATTTCTGACGTTGTCCCCTCTCCTCTGAGTTTTAAGAGGGCCCTCTTGAAGGTATCCACAAGGCGTTCAACCTGACCATTTGACTGTGGATGAAATGGGGGTGTACGAATGTGGTTGATACCATTTTGATGGCAGAAGGTGGAAAATTTGACTGAAGCAAACGCGGTGCCGTTGTCAGAGACCAAGGTCTCAGGAATGCCGAATCTACTAAAAATTTTCTGAAGTTTGGAAATTGTTTCTTCAGAAGTGATGCGGGACATTGGAAAAATCTCAGGCCATTTGCTGTAGGCATCTACAACAACGAGAAAGGATTGTCCATTGGTGGGTCCTGCAAAATCTATGTGGATGCGTAACCAAGGAGAATCTGGAACAGGCCATGAAGAAAGCATAGATTCCCGGGGAGATTTAGCTGCTAGCTGGCATTTGGTGCAAGTGCGTAGGAGCTCCCTGGATTCCTCATCAACTTCGATTTGCAGAAATGCATGTGAAAAATCAATTTTTGCAAAACAGATTCCACCATTTAACTTGGCAAAAAGGTCTTCAGGTATTGGCAGGGGATATTGGTGTGTATCTAGCGCATTATTTAATCCTGTGGAGTAATCAGCACAGATGCGGACTTTACCATTTGTTTTCCTGACCACAACAATAGGAGCCACCCATGTGGAGTAGTTTGTTGGCTCGATTACTCCCGCTTCTTGGAGGCGATTCAGTTCCTTTTCGACTATGTTCAGAGCTGCATAAGAGACAGGGCGTTTGGGTCTAAATATTGGCTTGCTATCTGCTTTCAACTTGAGTGTGGCTTGAATTTTCGTGCAACATCCAAGATCCTCTCGAAAGACATCGCTAAACTTAGACTTAAGCGTCTTACTAAAATACGTTTCAATGTCTTGAACTGACTTGAGAGAAAATGTGTTGAAAACAGATTTCAATGGAACGGTGAAGAGATCGAGTTCTTCAATCCAGTCTAAACCGATCAGATTTAGATCTGTATCTGTCACATAGCATGTTCCAGTGAATTGTTTGTTTTGGAAAGAGACAGAACAATTTAGTTCACCAGTGAGTCGAATGTCATTTCCAGATGCGCTCTGGGCAATGTGTTTTGTTTTTAGCAGATCAGATTTGCCAATCTTTGTCCACGTGTTCCGTGAGATGAGTGTGATATCAGATGCTGTGTCGAATTGAAAACAAACTGGGAGATCATTTAAACCAACACTGATGTATTTCCTGCGGGATTTGAAGTCAATTTTGAAAGAAGCAGACACAGAATTTGATTTTCTCCACTGATTCATTTTTTTATGAGTTCCGTGAGCAAACTTACTAGGAGTTTGGTGATCAGCAGATTTGGCCTTTGGAGGGTGACAAAAATTTTCTTTATGGCCACGTTTATAGCACACCTGGCACTTGTGTTTTTTGAATGGACAAATGCGTGCATAGTGCCAGTCACCGCAAGACCAGCATGCAGACGGTGGAATTTTCTTCTTTTCTTTCGGTTTGTCATTAGAATGAATGTGACTAACTTGAGAAGGCTGGGAAGGTAAGGTGGATTGTTGTTGAAGCAACATGGTATCTTTTCTTAAATTTAACAACCTGTTGCATTCTGTTGTCAAATCCTGGACTGTTACTTTTGTGTCTGTTTCAAGCTTCACAAGTAGTCGAGAACGTATTTCCGAATCGTGGGGTGATTGTAGACCTGCTATGAATATTAAACATTTAAACTGGTCCTCTGTGAGGGTCTGAAGATGAAACCTCCCACACTCGCGATTCACACGTCCGGCATAAGTGACAAAATCATCTGACTGGTTTTTGGCTAGTTTGAAACAGTTGTAACGGACGTTGAACAGAGATTGTTGTTCTCCGAAAATATCCGTTAAAATTGTAATAGTCTCGGTGAGGGTCAAATCGGAAGGTCGTTTGGGCAAAATAAAATTCACAAACCTTTCGTTTTCTTTTGTACCTAACTTCCGTATGAGTAAACGTTTTTTCCAATCATCATCTTTGTTTGGGAATTCGTGGTGAAAAGTGTCTTTCCATCGCGAAAACCATGAATCAAATGTATAGCCGTTTTCGGCGTCGTATGAAAATTCTGAAATTGTGTTTGAAAGATCGATACTAGATGAATTACCGGTGTCTTGGAAGTTAAATTTTTTGGTTAATGTCGTTATTAAATTCAGTTGATCTCTTTCAAATTGTTCTTGCTGTTGTGACAAAATTTGCTTCAGAACTTCTGCAGAAATAGACATTTTTTTTTTGTAGTTCTGAGTTTTGGCTGTTCAAAATCAAAATAAATCGTTAATAATTTTTTTTTTTTTTTTTTTTTTTCGAAGTCCAAATCCTCATCGTCAGTTGTTATGAACGCGCGTGGGGGTTGCAGTCTCATAACTATCAAATGAAATGTCTAGAAATGAGTTTTTGATTCACGGCCCGAGGATGTGTGTGTGTGTGTGTGTGTGGCACATGGAGATACGGGTGATGCGATATCAAAAGAGTGATTTACTACTCACGGTTGGTTGAAATACCATTTATTGACAGAAGAACAATAATACATATATTGGGGTATGTAAAAAATAAGGGTCCCAAGTTACTGGGTTGTGTGTCACAACTCGTTGGGACAGGAGAAAATATATCGTCCTTATTGTCTGGTAGCCATGTTCCAAAACTGCCCCCCTTTTTTCCGGTGTCACGTCCCGACTCGCGAAAGTTGCGTTGGTTCCGTGACTTGCGTGGTTTTTGACAGGGGCAAAAGGAAGGTACTCTCTTAGAAACAGGAAAAAGTTATTTCCCTTGGAACATATTTTTTTTATCTGTCCTAATAGTTATTATTATTATTATTGTTGTTGTTGTTGTTGTTTCTGCTGCTGCTGCTGTTAAAAAAAAATTAATGGCGGCAGGGTGGAGTAATGGATAGCGGTTGATGAATCGGAGAGCCGAGTTCGAATTCCAGTCGAATCCGTTACAATCATTTAAGTCCTTGGGAAAGGTATGAATCCCCCACCCTCAACTGATGGGTAAATAGCAGGACAGACTGGGTTCCATAGGCTTGGATGGCAACTGGTTTAGGAGTAGGACACCTCTGAATTCAAAACCTATGGAGGGTCGTTTGGGGACCTTGGGGCACACGGCGCACCATGTCTCTGTATTCAGCCCTTCAAAAAGTGTGGATGGTTCAGCACAAAACCTTCACCACTACAATCAAATCATATCTACAGGTTGTCTGGCTGTCGTTTCCTAGGCCTGACTCTCATATGTCATAAAAGGGTCCCCGGTAGGCGATCAACGACGGGAGAGTCCATGATTATTATTATTATTATTATTATTATTATTATTATTATTATTATTATTATTATTCTATGATGAACCGCTTTTGATCACGAGAGTTATCAAAATCATAGAACTGATTTCTTAGGTCTTATTTTATCTTGTCTTTCTTTTATCATCCAATATAAGGACCAAGAGCCAATCAAGGAAGATGGTCTTGTCTGCGGAATTCATTTTCGATAAGAGAGAAGATAAACAAAACAAAACAAAGCAAAACGAGGAAGAAGAAATTAAAGAAAGAAACATGGTTACAAGATCAGAAAAAAGAAAAATGTTTTTAAATGACAAAAAAGAAAAGAATAAGAAAAAGAAAAAAGCAAAAAGGAAGGAAATTTTACAAAAGAAAGGAAGACGAGAATGAAAAAAAAATGGCAGTAAAGAGCGAAGAATGGTAAAGAAAAATATATTAAAAGAAAACGAATGAGGTTCATCAGTGAAGAAAAAAATGAAAGAAAAGAATAAAGAAAAATTTCGGTAATGGAAAGAAAAGTCTTAAAAGAAGAAAAAAAGAGAGTGTCGGAAATAAGGAATAAGAGACTTTTGTGATTGGAGCGGCGATGTCGACCGGGAAGTCCTAAGGCGCAAACTGCTCATTCTCTTCCGCTTTAGTAGCGTCCCATTTGGATTGGCGGAAGAGGTAAGGGCAGAGGTATTTTATAAAAAAAAATGCCCTCCATCTCATACTCGGGGGGCTTTTTGGCCGAGAGTGAAACAAGTTGTTATATATGGTTACCTACGATTACCTGGAGAACTCCCGGAGGATCGAACTCACTACAGTAATAGTAAACTGCAAGATCAGATTATTATTATTATTATTATTATTATTATTATTATTATTATTATTATTATTATTATTCTACGATGAATCGCTTTTGGTCATGAGAGTTATCAAACTCATAGGACTGGCTGATTAGTCTCATTTTGTCGCATTTTATTTTTTTCATCCAATATAAGGACCAAGACCCAGTCAAGGAAGATGGTTACTGAATGATGTGAACGGAAATGATTTGATACTTTGAGCAATATAGAATATATAATTACTCTCCATGCTTAACAGAAGAATCGAGATGGAATCGATCATGTTCATCGTGAATTAATCATAGGTAAGGAAAGGAAGCCTATGATGGATTGAAATAAGGTTCAAATATATATATATATATATATATATATATATATATATATATATATATATATATAATTATTTATTTAAAGAAGACAGCAGATGGCGATAATGCCAATAAGACGCAAGGTGTTACTGGGAGTGAAAGAGAATGAGAAGACCTTCATGAGGAAAAGGACAATAAAGAACAGGTTTCAGGGAGAGAGCAGATAGCGATTGGCTTTGTATTTAAATTTTTGAAGAACGTAAGTTGCAGAGAAGCAGGAAATACAGAAAGTTCCACAGGTGAGAAGTGCCAGAAAAGATACTATTAGAATAAAACTTACGGTTACATCTAGATAGCAGCAGTAAAATGTTGAGACCTAGTTGGCAATCTAGCAGCACGCTTATATTCATGTAGTTGAGGTGCGAAGGAGGAGAACAATTGCCACGAAAACATTTATAGAAAAGACACAGGGAAGCCACGTCACAGGTGTTGTGAAAGTAACTGTTGTCGAGATGCTACGTCAGGACCGATAACATTACCGATACTTTGGATTTTAGCTTGGTTTGGTTTGGTTTGATTTATGGCATTTCAACCTCAATGGGTTATTTAATGACGACAAGATTTATATTGCTGGTAATATTTTTTTTCAAAATGAACTGCTGGTAATATTTATTTTCATCAGAAATGTATTGTTAGTATTAAAACCTATTTTTACACTTTCATAGTGTTTTGACCCCAGTTTGGGGTTAACTATTTGCCCATAGTTTAGACCCTAACAGGTGCTACCCCTCCGGGTCAAGGGGGACCTGAGAACACCAGCAATTAAGAGGTGGTTCTACGCTCCTTAAAATCAGCGGACTTGCTGCCGGATGTAGTTTATCGTCTTACTAAGGACGCGAAAGTAGTTTATCGTTTTACGCAGGACGCGGATGTAGTTTATCGTTTTACCCAGGACGCGGATGTAGTTTATCATCTTTGCCGGGACGAGGATGTAGTTTATCGTCTTACCCAGGACGCGAATGTAGTTTATCGTCTTTCCTGGGACGAGGATGTATTTTATTGCCTTACCCAGGACGCAGATGTAGTTTATCGTCTTTCCTGGGACGCGGATGTAGTTTATCGCCTTACTCAGGACGCGAATGTCGTTTATCGTCTTACTCAGGACGCGAATGTAGTTTACCGTCTTTCCTGGGACGCAGATGTAGTTTATCGCCTTACTGAGGAAGCGAATGTCGCTTATCGTCTTACTCGGTACGCGAATGTAGTTTATTGTCTTACCCAGGACGCTGATGCAGTTTATAGTCTTACCCAGGACGCGAATGTAGTTTATCGTCTTACTCAGGACGCGAATGTAGTTTATCATCTTACCCAGAACGCTGATGTAGTTTATCGTCTTACCCAAGACACGAATGTAGTTTATCGTCTTTCCTGGGACGCAGATGTAGTCTATCGCCTTACTCAGGACGCGAATGTAATTTATTGTCTTACTAAGGACGCGAATGTAGTTTATCGTTTTACCCAGGACGCGGATGTAGTTTATCGTTTTACCCAGGACGCGAATGTAGTTTATCGTCTTTCCTGGGACGCGGATGTAGTTTATCTCCTTACTCAGGACGCGAATGTCGTTTATCGTCTTACTCAGGACGCGAATGTAGTTTATCGTCTTTCCTGGGACGCAGATGTAGTTTATCTCCTTACTCAGGACGCGAATGTCGTTTATCGTCTTACTCAGGACGCGAATGTAGTTTATCGTCTTTCCTGGGACGCGAATGTAGTTTATCGTCTTTTCTGGGACGAGGATGTAGTTTATCGTCTTGCCCAGGACGCGAATGTAGTTTACCGTCTTTCCTGGGACGCAGATGTAGTTCATCTTTTTACCCGGGACGCGAATGTAGTTTATCGTCTTACTCAGGACGCGAATGTAGTTTATCATCTTACCCAGAACGCTGATGTAGTTTATCGTCTTACCCAAGACACGAATGTAGTTTATCGTCTTTCCTGGGACGCAGATGTAGTCTATCGCCTTACTCAGGACGCGAATGTAATTTATTGTCTTACTAAGGACGCGAATGTAGTTTATCGTTTTACCCAGGACGCGGATGTAGTTTATCGTTTTACCCAGGACGCTGATGTAGTTTATCATCTTTGCCGGGACGAGGATGTAGTTTATCGTCTTACCCAGGACGCGAATGTAGTTTATCGTCTTTCCTGGGACGCGGATGTAGTTTATCTCCTTACTCAGGACGCGAATGTCGTTTATCGTCTTACTCAGGACGCGAATGTAGTTTATCGTCTTTCCTGGGACGCGGATGTAGTTTATCGTCTTACCCAGGACGCGGATGTCGTTTATCGTCTTCCTCAAGACGCGAATGTAGTTTATCGTCTTTTCTGGGACGAGGATGTAGTTTATCGTCTTGCCCAGGACGCGAATGTAGTTTACCGTCTTTCCTGGGACGCAGATGTAGTTCATCTTTTTACCCGGGACGAGGATGTAGTCTATCGCCTTACTCAGGACGCGTATGTTGTTTATCGTCTTACTCAGGACGCGAATGTCATTTATCGTCTTACCCAGGAAGCGAATGTAGTTTATCGTCTTACCCAGTACGCTGATGTAGTTTATAGTCTTACCCAGGACGCGGATGTAGTTTATCGTCTTACTCAGGACGCGAATGTAGTTTATAGTCTTACTCAGGACGCGAATCTAGTTTATCGTCTTACCCAGGAAGCGAATGTAGTTTATAGTCTTACCCAGGACGCTGATGTAGTTTATAGTCTTACCCAGGACGCGGATGTAGTTTATCGTCTTACTCAGGACGCGAATGTAGTTTATAGTCTTACTCAGGACGCGAATCTAGTTTATCGTCTTACTCAGGAAGCGAATGTAGTTTATAGTCTTACCCAGGACGCTGATGTAGTTTATCGTCTTACTCAGGACGCGAATGTAGTTTATCGTCTTACCCAGGACGCGGATGTAGTTTATCGTTTTACCCGGGACGCGGATGTAGATTATCGTCTTACTCAGGACGCGAATGTCGTTTATCGTCTTACTCAGGACGCGAATGTAGTTTATTGTCCGAACCAGGACGTTGATGTAGTTTATAGTCTTACCCAGGACGCGGATGTAGTTTATCGTCTTACTCAGGACGCGAATGTAAGTTATAGTCTTACCCAGGACGGAGATGCAGTTTATCGTTTTACCCGGGACGACGATGTAGTTTATCGTCTTACCCAGAACGCTGATGTAGTTTATCGTCTTACCCAAGATGCGAATAGAGTTTATCGTCTTTCCTGGGACGCGGATGTAGTCTGTCGCCTTACTCAGGACGCGAATGTCGTTTATCGTCTCACCCAGGACGCGAATGTATTTTATCGTCTTTCCTGGGACGCGGATGTAGTTTATCGTCTTACTCAGGACGCGAATGTCGTTTATCGTCTTACTCAGTACGCGAATGTAGTTTATCGTCTTTCCTGGGGCGAGGATGTAGTTTATCGTCTTAGTCAGGACGCGAAAGTAGTTTATCGTCTTACTCAGGACGCGAATGTAGTTTATGGTCTTACCCAGGACGCGTATATAGTTCATCGTTTTACCCGGGACGATGATGTAGTTTATCGTCTTACCCAGGACGCGAATGTAGTTTATCGTCCTCCTGGGACGCGGATGTTGTTTATCGCCTTACTGAGGACGCGAATGTAGTTTATCGTCTTACCCAGGACGCGGATGTAGTTTATCTTTTTACCCGGGACGCGGATGTAGATTATCGTCTTACTCAGGACGCGAATGTCGTTTATCGTCTCACCCAGGACGCGAATGTATTTTATCGTCTTTCCTGGGACGCGGATGTAGTTTATCGTCTTACTCAGGACGCGAATGTCGTTTATCGTCTTACTCAGTACGCGAATGTAGTTTATCGTCTTTCCTGGGGCGAGGATGTAGTTTATCGTCTTAGTCAGGACGCGAATGTAGTTTACCGTCTTTCCTGGGACGCAGATGTAGTTTATCGCCTTACACCGGACGCGAATGTTGTTTATCGTCTCACTCAGGACGCGGATGTAAATTATCGTCTTTCCTGGGACCCGAATGTCATTTATCGTCTTACCCAGGAAGCGAATGTAGTTTATCGTCTTACCCAGTACGCTGATGTAGTTTATAGTCTTACCCAGGACGCGGATGTAGTTTATCGTTTTACTCAGGACGCGAATGTAGTTTATAGTCTTACTCAGGACGTGAATCTAGTTTATCGTCTTACCCGGGTCGCGGATGTAGATTATCGTCTTACTCAGGACGCGAATGTCGTTTATCTTCTTACTCAGGACGCGAATGTAGTTTATTGTCCTTACCAGGACGTTGATGTAGTTTATAGTCTTACCCAGGACGCGAATGTAGTTTATAGTCCTACTCAGGACGCTAATGTAGTTTATCGTCTTACCCAGGACGCTGATGTAGTTTATCGTCTTACTCAGGACGCGAATGTAGTTTATAGTCTTACCCAGGACGGGGATGCAGTTTATCGTTTTACCCGGGACGACGATGTAGTTTATCGTCTTACCCAAGACGCGAATGGAGTTTATCGTCTTTCCTGGGACGCGGATATAGTCTGTCGCCTTACTCAGCACGCGAATGTCGTTTATCGTCTCACCCAGGACGCGAATGTAGTTTATCGTCTTTCCTGGGACGCGGATGTAGTTTATCGTCTTACTCAGGACGCGAATGTCGTTTATCGTTTTACTCAGTACGCGAATGTAGTTCATCGTCTTTCCTGGGGCGAGGATGTAGTTTATAGTCTTACTCAGGACGCGAAAGTAGTTTATCGTCCTACTCAGGACGCGAATGTAGTTTATGGTCTTACCCAGGACGCGTATATAGTTTATCGTTTTACCCGGGACGATGATGTAGTTTATCGTCTTACCCAGGACGCAAATGTAGTTTATCGTCCTCCTGGGACGCGGATGTAGTTTATCTCCTTACTCAGGACGCGAATGTCGTTTATCGTCTTACTCAGGACGCGGATGTAGTTTATCGTCTTTCCTGGGACGCGGATTTAGTTTATCGTCTTACCCAGGACGCGGATGTCGTTTATCCTCTTACTCAGGGCGCGAATGTAGTTTATCGTCTCACCCAGGACGCGAATGTAGTTTATCGTCTTTACTGGGACGCAGATATAGTTTATCGTCTTACTCAGGACGCGAATGTAGTTTATCGTCTTTCCTTGGACTAGGATGTAGTTTATCGTCTTACTCAAGACGCGAGTCTAGTTTATCGTCTTTCCTGGGACGCGGATGTAGTTTATCGTTTTACCCGGGACGAGGATATAGTTTATCGTCTTACTCAGGCCTCGGATGTAGTTTATCGTCTTTTCTGGGGCGAGGATGTAGTTTATCGTCTTACACAGGACGCGTATATAGTTTATCGTTTTACCCGGGACGTGGATGTAGTTTATCGTCTTACCCAGGACGCGAATGTAGTTTATCGTCCTCCTGGGACGCGGATGTTGTTTATCGCCTTACTCGTTACCCAGGACGCCAATGTAGTTTGTCGTCTTACCCAGAACGCGGATGTTGTTTATCGTTTTACCCGGGCCGAGGATGTAGTTTATCGTCTTACCCAGGACGCGAATCTAGTTTATCGTCATTCCTGGGACGCGGATGTAGTTTATCGTCTTACTCAGGACGCGGATGTAGTTTATCGTTTTACCCGGGACGCAGATGTAGTTTATCGTCTTACCCAGGACGCGGATGTAGTTCATTTTTTTTACCCGGGACGAGGATGGAGTTTATCGTCTTACCCAGGACGCGAATGTAGTTTATCGTCTTTCCTGGAACGCGGATGTAGTTTATCGTCTTACTCAGGACGCGAATGTAGTTTATCGTCTTACCAAGGACGCGCATGTAGTTTATCGTCGTACCCTGTACGCGAATGTCGTTTATCGTCGTACCCAGGACGCGAATGTCGTTTATCGTCTTACCCAGGACGTGTATGTAGTTTCAGTTCGAGGATGTAGTTTATCGTCTTTCCAGGGACAAGGATGTAGTTTATTGTGATACTCAGGAAGGACTTTGGATTTTACGGAGAATGACGAGGTATATAGTAAGAGCAGCAGACCAGACATAGTAGCAATATTCAATGCATGGACGAAAGGTAGATTTACAAATACGGACGATGTATTCTCCCGATAAAAATTGTCTGTCACGATACAGTGACCCAACTCTCCAAGTAACAGACCAAGCAATCGATTCAATATAATCACTCTATTCCTTTTAGTGAAAAACTTGAGACCAAGAAGGCGCTGAGAGTTACTCTCCTTGATGGTTAGCATCAGTCATATCGATGGTTTGCATCAGCCATATCGATGGTTAGCATCAGTCATAGCGATGGTTAGCATCAGCCATATCGATGGTTAGGATCAGTCATATCGATGGTTAGCATCAGCCATATCGATGGGAGGCAAAAAGAGAGCAGATTCGTTTTGGTGGTGATGAAATTAAGAAGCCACTTCTTAACAACTGATTTTAGAGCAGCAAAACGCCATTTTTTGTATCTGATCCTGTATCAATAGGGAGTCCGATACTGTTATGTGAGCTTTCCTATAATGGATATAATGGATATAATGGATAATGGACTCTTCCTGACACTATTAATACTGCGCCTCTCAAGAGGTATAATGAATGAATGGTGTAACGAGCACCAGGTCATGACTGTTGAACTCTGCTTTGGCAGAGAGGAACCCGGACGAAGCTTTGCCGAAGGACAGAGTTTCGTCCGGGGAGGTAGATAGGCCCTAAACCCGTCTAGGCGGTTTCAAATGGTATTTTTTGGCCGAGCCTACGGGCTCGGAGAAACCCGCTTTAATCTCGGCCTCGTGCCACATATTCCTCGTGGGTGGGATATTAAATACAATGAATGGTGTAACGAGTCGAGACAATATTAGTTCACTCTAAACCAGACGGACAGTCATTAATAACACCTTCAACTTCTTGTACTATATTTCTGTTGTAATATATCTTTGTTATTCTACTCTTGTATTTGTGTTGTTCTTCCTTGGTTCTAACCTTGGACCATAACTGTGCTGCGAGGATATTGGACCATAACAGACGTACTGGACTGGTACAAAGAAGTAGACCATTTTCCCAGTATTGATGGGTTACACTTGTTGGTGGTGGGGGGTCTGTTCTCAGTCAGTTATGTGCCATGTGTGATATACGCTTAGGCGATCATGTATCTTTCCATACATGACTGACGTGGCAGAGTTTTTTTTTACTGCAGTAGGTTGTCATTTCTTTCTGCGGTAGTCCAGTTACCATCCAAAGTTATAGAATCCGGTCTTTCCTGCTATTTGCCCATAGCTATGGACAGAAGATGAGGATTCATACTTTTCCCAAGGGTATTAGCACGTCAGTGAATGTAATCGATTTCGACTGAAATTCCAACTCGGCTCTCTGATTCCTCAATCCGAGCCACTATCCATAGTATAACAAAACTAGAATTAATTTGAGCTAAAGTGAGCTCTGTTTCATCTTCAAGCGAAATTCTTTGGGGAGTTCCAAAAAAAATTTCGCTTGAAGATGAAACAGAGCTTACTTTAACTCAATTTAACTCTAGTAATTATATTGAAGTTTTCGGCTCTTGTTTTTGAAACATGAGACTTCTTATGTAGCGTGTTGGAATCATATTTTTAAATATATAATTATATTTATGCTCTACTTTTGTATCGAGCACTATTTTAAAAAAAATAATAACTAAAATACTAAAGAACCTTGGATTACTAACCTAACCCGTCCTTTCCTATTTTCTATATATTTTCACACACACACACACACACACACACATATATATATATATATATATATATATATATATATATATATATATATATATATATATTTCTCGCTAGTTTAAAAGCTACCCTAATGATAGATGTTGGGAAATTTACATTTAGAATGTTTGTTTTGTTTTTTTTATACAGTTTTTGGGTATATAACCTAGCTGATTCTGTTTAGATTAATTTTATTTTACTTTTTGTTTCCATTATCTCTATCACTAAATATCCTAAATTATAATTCCAGAAGATCTGCCAATAATGGTAACATGTTCTATCAACCTGGACGCATGCGTATGAACCTGTGTATTATCATGAGATTAAAGGACTTTTTAAAATTGTCTAACTTTACACAATTGCCGTCTTCATTAATTATTTTATCTTTTAATTAGAATAGATTTTATAGAATAACATTTTTATGTCAATTTTTTATGCTAAAACAGTTCTTGTTTTATAAAAATGTATACGTCATTATCCGATATATATATATATATATATATATATATATATATATATATATATATATATATACCCAAGTATGATTGGTGTATATGAATTGTTGAAACAAAATGGCTATTTTTGTAGTGATTTTATAACATATTTATGTTATAAATTTTTTTAAATAAATAATTATATATATATTAGGTTGGTGCAAAAATAATTTCGTTTTCTCACATAGTAACATATGTTAAAAAACGAAATTATTTTTGCACCAACCTAATATATATGTATATATATATATATATATATATATATTATACATACATACATACATACATACATACATACATATGTATACATAGATACATGCATGTACACACACATATATATACATATATATATATATATATATATATATATATATATACAAAGAGTGGTTTAAACATTCATACAGCTGGTTCTGACAATCATTTGAAGATTTTGGAATCAGTCTGTATAGGATTAAGGAAACCTTCTCTCTGCCGGCAGAAAGAATTTGTAAAGTCCCTTAATCTTTTGGGGGATATTTTATTTTAACTGGCCCTCGCTAATTTATTTATACGTTTTTTACCCTCCCCTCGTTACAAGTATATACACTTGTTTGTTATTTTAGCCTGTGCCCCACCTTTTTTGCTCTTTATTTTCGTTAATTAATGATCCAACGATTGTCTCCTGATGAGTTGTTGGTTGAAAGGGCCTTAGAGACTAATAAAATTAAAATCAATAAATTCCTTGTTTTTAAAACTATATATATATATATATATATATATATATATATATATATATATATATATAAGTGAACATTAAAATCAACACTCAAAGGCGACAGGTTGTTTCATGCTAGATGCAATCGTCAGGCCGCTGTCGCCTCTGAGTGTTGACTTCAATGTTCACATTTATATTTATATTTGCATACGCTCTATCTCTAATGTTGAAAACTTTATCCCATTATTATAGCACACCATAAAACCATATTTCTTCAAATATATATATATATATATATATATATATATATATATATATATATATAATGATTTTCCAAGTATAGCTTAGACGTGGTACAATCTATATGTCACACGATAACATTAAAATCAATCCATAATATATATATATATATATATATATATATATATATATATATATATATATATATATATATATATATATATCAAACATATATTGTTATCATATGCCTTTCCAAGCTTTGTATAATGGCTTTAGTTTCAAGAGAAAATAAAGACAAAATCTGTCCATCATACGACGCCTGGAAAGGCTGATGATTAAACATAATAAACTTGGTTGTTTATTATAACTAACAATATATATCTGAATAATTATATATATATATATATATATATATATATATATATATATATATATATATATATATATATATATATATATATATATATATATATATATATTCAAACATATATTGTTAAATATAACAGAAAATGAATATCTATTATGTTTTATCATATGCCTTTCCAAGCGTTGTATAATGCCTTTAGTTTCAAGAGAAAATAATGACAAAATCTGTCCATCATACGACGCCTGGAAGGGCTCCTGATTAAACATAATAAACTTTGTTGTTTATTATAATTAACAATATATATCTGAATAATTATATATATATATATATATATATATATATATATATATATATATATGATAAAAGAAAGTTTCCACGTGTTCTTCTTATAATATGTAAAATATATTAGTTATTAAAACAAGCATTAACGAAAGCGTACCAGTCTAATCAGTATGATAAACATTTATTATGCATTAATTTTTAACCATATGACAAAAATGAAACGCGGAGAGAAAGGTTTAAATTTCGGAATTTTCGGACACGCCTGTGTCCTTCATCAACGGACTGAGGAATAAACAAAAAATTAGAAATTACTCAGGAAGAAAAAAGAAAGAAAATTCAAAGAAAGAAAGAAGTTAAGAAAGGAAGAAATGAAATAAAAAAGAAAGAAAGATTTTTTTAATTTTTTTCTTTACATCGATCAAAATTTTAAATTGAAGTTTATTTTCATAAAAAGTTTCGCACATCGAGGGATCAGACAGAGATCGGGTTTTTGCTAACAATATGATTTCCGCTGGAAAATACCCCATCTACAGAAACAAAAATGGATTTTTAAAACAAACAGGCATTAATAAATTGTAGATGAATTTATTTATTGTACTACGGAGACTTCAACGTAATTTAAGAAAATGACGGGTGAGCGCCATTTTTATATAAATTTTAAGTACTTCTGTAATCTACTTTTAGGAATGTTGAATTTAAATTTACTATAGTCATCACTCTTATTTCTGATTATGCTGTGTATGGTCCACCATACTTTCAAACAGGTGTACGCTATGCAGTATTTTATATATATAAAAAATAATTAAATATTATTTTAAAAAACAAAATACATATCACTTTTTGATTACTAAATATAATTTTCACTTAATAACAATATCGCCTAACAGGACAGAATTTTAAACAATTTATATATTATAAATAATTATAATTTTTAAAAATGAAATTAATTCTTGTAAAAATTCGTTATTCATCGATTTTTTTTCTTAAAATTAAATTACCGAAGTACTTAAAAATTCTATAAAAATGGCGCTCACCCGTCATTGTCTTAAATTACGTTAAAGTCTCCGTTGTACAATAAATTGGCTCTAAGTGGATTCACTATAAATTGGATACTTTTTAGTTGATCCTAATAAAAAAAAATTGAATTTTACGAGAACGTTATTTAGTAAAAGGGGACATTCTGTGATAAAAGCATGCATTTTTCAACAGAAGACTTCTTCGTTGGTAGAAGGTTGCATTTTGAGGCAGACTGTAGCAGTCAATGGTGGAATGCTGCATTTTCTGGTAGAAGTGTGCTTCAGTGTTAGGCGTTTGCATTTGGCGGCAGCCTGTAGCATTTAGTGGTGGAAAGTTGTATTTTGTGGCAGACTTTTGCATACAGTGATATGAAGGTTCCATTTTAAGGCAGCCTGTGTAGGAAGGTTACATTTTGTGACAGAAGTCTACTAGGGTGGTAGAAGGCTGCATTCAATGGTGGAAGTTTGCATTTTACGACAGACCGTAGCATTCAGTGCTGGTTGGTTGCATTTTCCGGTAGGCGTCTGATTCTTTGGTAGTAGCCTGCATTTTACGACAGACCGTAGCATTCAGTGCTGGTTGGTTGCATTTTCCGGTAGGTGTCTGATTCTTTGGTAGTAGCCTGCATTTTACGACAGACCGTAGCATTCAGTCCTGGTTGGTTGTATTTTGAAGCAAGAAGCTGCTTCGGTGTTATAAGTCTAAATTTCCTTGATTCTATGAATTTCTTAAGATTTTGCGTTGTCCTATTAGATGGAAAAATGTCTAGTTAGATACAGAAAAAATCTCTCTAAATATCGAGAAATTGGGTAAAATACAAAGAATTATCCCTGAGTTTTTGTTAAAGACCAAAATAAAGTCTCGTTCGATGACGAGAAGTATTTTTTTTTAAAAAACTGAGCAGCCTCCATAGCTAGCAAGATATTATATACCTTAAGTCCTTGTCCAATACAAAAAAAAACGTTTCATTAGATTCCGAAGTTTCCATAGCCACTAAGGAGTCTTATTAGATACTTAGAGTGTGTTATATTCAAAAGAATTCTTATTGCATGCAGAGATTTCTCGTCAGATACCATGAATTCTCATTAGATACGATGAAGTCTCGTTATAGACAGAGAAGTCTCGTTTGATACCAGAAAGCAGCATTTGCACGTAAACCGATGACACATGCACTGTCATCAGACAAGGCGGCGACAATTTGATTAACCCTAAATCGACCCCTTCCTTCATCCATCTTGCTATCCAAATTATTGCGTTATTGGCGTTGATGGAAAGTTGTGGAGAAGGGTCTGTACGGTGGAGTCGGGTTGGATATTTACTTCCGGTGATGTGGAAATGGGAAAACTCCAGCGCTTACTGCTTTGATATTAGGATAATGATGGAAGTGCTTCATAACTTTGGCTGTCTGGCAAAATTAGAAAAAGAAAGAAATAATGGGAAGAGAAAATGGAAGAATGAGAAGTAGGAAGACATTGGGGGGAGTTGGGAAAGGCAAGATTAATAAAAGCTGCAAGGAGTCAAAAAGGATTTTGGGGAGTTGAAAGAAAATATAGTTCAAAGAGTAAAAATAATAATGGAGGATTTTAATATGCAAACTGTAATAAATAGAGGTGAAGTGTAAAAGAAAGAAAAAAGAAAGAAAGAAAAAAAGAAAGAAAAAAGATAAAAATATAGAAAAGAAATGAGTGAAAATGCAAAAATAAAAGAAAAGAAAAGAATGAAAAGAAAGAAAGCAAAAAGAAAGAAAGTAGAGAAAGAAAAAGTAAACATGAAAAGAAAAACAGAAAGAAAGGGAGAAAAAAGAAAAGAAGAAAAAAAGAAAAAGAAAGAAAAAAGATAGAAAGGGAGCAAAAAGAAAAGAAGACAGTTAAGACGAAAGAAAGAAAAGAAAAAGAAATAGAGGAAAAAGAAGAGAAAAAAGAAAGAAAAAGAAAAGTAGGAAGAAAAGGGAAAAGAAACAAAAAAGAAACAAAAAAAGAAAAAAAAGAAAACATACAAAAGAAAACGAAAAGAAGAAAGAAAAGTAAAAAGAAAGAAAACGAAAGAAAAAAAGAAAAGACAAATAGAGAGAAAAAAGAAAGAAATATAAAAAAGAAAAGAAAAAAGTAAAGAAAAAAAAAGAAAAAGAAAACAAGAAAAAACGAAAGAAAAGAAAAGAAGAAAGAAAAGGAAAAGAAAGAACTAAAATGCACAAAAAGAAAGGAAAAGGGAAAGAAAGGAAACAGAAGAAAGAAAAATATTTTTTAAAAAATAAAAAAGAAAGAAAATTCAAAGAAAGAAAAAGGATAGAGAGAAAGAAAGAAATAATTTAAAAAGAGAGAAAATTCAAAGAAAGAAAAAGGAAAGAGAGAAAGAAACAGAGAAACAAACAAAGAAATTAAATAAAAAAGAAAGAAAATTCAAAGAAAGAAAATTCAAAGAAAGAAAAAGGAAAAAAGAGAAAGAAAAAAGAAAGAAAGGAAGAAATGAAATAAAAAAGAAAGAAAATTCAAAGAAAGAAAAAGCAAAGAGAGAAAGAAAGAAATGAAATAAAAAAGAAAGAAAATTCAAAGCAAAAAAAGAAAGAAAGGAAGAAACGAAATAAAAAAGAAAGAAAATTCAAAGAAAGAAAAAGGAAAGAAAGAAAAAAAGAAAGAAATGAAATAATAAAAGAAAGAAAATTCAAAGAAAGGAAAAGGAAAGAGAGAAAGAAAGAAAGAAAGAAAGGAAGGAAGAAATGAAATAAAAAAGAAAGAAAATTCAAAGAAAGAAAATGAAAGAAAGAAAGAAAGAAATGGAATAAAAAAGAAAGAAAATTCAGAGATAGAAAGAAAGAAAGGAAGAAAGGAAATAAATAAGAAAGAAAAAGAAAAGAAAGAAAAAGAAAAGAGAAAAAGAAAGAAAGAAAGAAAGAAAGAAAGAAAAAAGAAATGATATAAAAAAGAAAGAAAATTCACAGAAAGAAAAAGGAAAGAGAGAAAGAAAAAAGAAAGGAAGAAAAAAGAAAGAAAATTCAAAGAAAGAAAGAAGTTAAGAAAGGAAGAAATGAAATAAAAAAGAAAGAAAATTCAAAGAAAGAAAGAAAGAAAAAAGAAAAAAAGGAAGAAATGAAATAAAAAGAAAGAAAGAAAGAAAGAAAGGAAGGAATGAAAGAAAAAAGAAAGAAAATTCAAAGAAAAAAAGGAAAGAGAGAAAAAAAGAAAGAAAGAAAAAAAGAAAAAAGAAAGGAAGAAATGAAAGAAAATAGAAAGAAAATTCAAAGAAAGAAAAAGAAAAGAAAGAAAGAAATGAAAGAAAAAAGAAAGAAAATTCAAAGAAAGAAAAAGGAAAGAGAGAAAGAAAGAAATGAAATAAAATTGAAAGAAAAAGGAAATAAAGTAAAGAAAGAAAGAAGAAAAAGAAAAAAATCATCATGAAAAGACAAGAAAAAGAAGAACGCTTTTTATAAAAACCATGAAAAAAGTAAAAAGAAAGAAAGCGAATGACGAGAGGCGAAAGGAATAAAGGCAGAGAAAGAATATAAACATGGACGGTGTGAAAAGGAAGCAAGGAAAAAGATATTGAACTTAGAAATAAAAAATAAAAAGTTTAAAACAAATTGAAAACCTTAATAAGCAGAATGAAGAAAAACAGACGATAAAATATGGTCAAGAAAAAACAAAATGGTGACAATATTTTTGCTATTAACTGCAAGTTTCACAACAGATAAAAACAATATCAAAAATAATTACCATGTGTAGAGGGCGGTGGTCATTATGGGTGTGACATACCAGTTATCGTCGTGGAATCTTAGAATCGTCTGTCGATTTAAAACTCACGCCGTGTTCGCTTTCAGACAAATAACCATAGAATCCATCTTTTCTTCATTTCGTCCAGGAAAGGGTTAATAAAAGGCTGATTATTTTTTAAAGCATTTCACCCCAAGCAAGGCGGGAGTGCCACTAGTACGCAAGGGGCTACAGAGAGTGAAAGTATGAGAAAAGACTGGGTATGGGAGGGGGGGTTGAGGAAAGGATAAGAACGGGAATCAGGCTTCAAAAGATGTCGATTGACATTGCATTTAAATTTCTGAAGATTATACTTCACAAGGAAGCAGCTAAGAGGAAGGGAGTTCCACTGTTGGGAAGTACGAGAGAAGAAGCTGTTGGAGTAGAAGAGATGGTTATATTTAACTGTTTCGACAATAAAAGGGTACGACTGATTTGCCAACCTAGTAGCAATCTTAAAATCATGAATTCGTGGCAGGAGTGAAAATAGCTCGTCAGAGCAGATGCTATGAAAATATTTATAGAAAAAACAGAGGGAGGCCATATTACATCGGTGAGAAAGTGACTGGAGCCGAAACCCCAAGTCAGGACCAAACACATTGTATATCCGTCTCTGGATTTTGTCGAGAACCTTTGGATGAACAGCGGTGGTACCAGGCTATATATGGCAACATAATACCATGGAATGATAGATTTGTAGATGTGAAGAATGGACTCAGACGAGAAAAAAATCTTCTAGCGCGACACAGAGAACCAGTCTTTCTTGCGGTAGATGATCTTTTGTTAGCAACCAAACGAGAACTGGGACTAGATTCAAAAAACGGTTGGGCGTGGTGCTACCAACTCCTCACAATAAAAAAAAAAAAAAGAAGAAATTGCTAAGAATATTACAGCAACAATACATCCTCAGTCAGAGACCATCCCAGGGGACTGGGAATTATTCTTAGCTAGGTTAGCTACTGTCAATCCAGTACATTTTTTTAAATTATATTTTTATTCCATTTTGATGGGTACTATTCGAAAACCCGCTTTATATAGGGGTACTCGGACATTTGGCCGACGGAAATTTAATCGAATGGACATTTAGCCCAAAATGTAGTGGCGTATGTCACACTCTTTATCATAATGTGCTTCATATATTTATATAATTTTAGTTTATTCTTTGTTTTTTTATAGGCTTTTTTTAAATCTATTCTGTATATGTTATATTTTACTTCAAATATTACTGTAAGGTAACAAGTATTTTGAGAAAAAGCATATTTTACGACAGCAAAACCTTAAGCTTTTACGATATGAAAGATCTTTTAATTTCGCTTTTAATGATCATTATCTTAAAGGGATGAATTAGCTTTTATCTTACTGTTAAATACGAATTTAAGTAATTAGGTGCTATATTTTACCCAAATACACTCAAATATATTTTTTAAATACTAATTTCAATAAACAAATATTGAAATAAGAAAACTTTTTAATTTTAAATTTAGATTTAGTATTTTATCACTTGAAATTCAGTGGTAATTATTAGTCCTATTCTACCTTATAAAACTGCTAATTAAAATACTTAAAGTATTGATTTTTACTTGTACTTTTTCAATGAAATGTCCGTCGGCCAAATGTCTATCGGCCAAATGTCTCTTGGTCAAATGTCCGTCGACCAAATGTCCGTCGGTCAGGTGTCCATCGGCCAAGTCTCTCGGCCAAAAATCCGGCCACGTTATATAAGTCATTTTGGAAAAGAAAATCAAACTAAACCTGTCACGTATAACATTCCAATTGCTCTGTCAGTTGAGGCTTCAGAATAAGCCGACTGCATCTCTGCAGAGGGGTAAGACCTTCCCAATGTGAAATGAAGGTTTCAGTTAGAAATTCCAATCACCTGAAACAGACCGGGGCGTTCAACGGCCGAAACGTCGTGAATATGGTAATAAAGATTGGGACAACAGTCCAAACAATGTAAATACCTCATCTCCGAAATATAGACATATATACTCTTTATTTCGTCAAGGAAACATGGCCGAGTGAATAAAAGCGTTGGTTGGATTCAGTGACTTGACACAAAGAGTTGTGTGTTCAATACCTGGTTACTACAGTGGCGAACAAAAACTTGGGTAGTTCAGTTAAAGGAGAACAACTGAGACATAAGAGGCATGGCACGTGGAACTAGAACAATCTAATCCAGTGGACGAAATAAAGGGCTCAGTGCAAAATTCCAATCTCCAAAGAAGACCAGAGAGTACAACGGCTGAAACGTCGTGAATATGGCAATAAAGATGAGGACAACAGTCCGAACAATGTAAATAATTACAATACCTCATCTCAGAAATATAGACAGGTTTTTTGAACTGAAGATTAAATATGTGCAGTTTCGCACACCTTTGACGGCTTTTCAGCACCCCGACTTGCTGGAAGGAGTTTGAACCGAACATTTTCGGACAGATTCCCTCAGCAAAGAAATGTGTCACTGCTAATAAATGATGATTATGTTTTTAACAAATAAATTTCACTTTGGTTACATCTTAACGAGTTTCCCACCTCCCGTTTTTAAAAAAAGAAACAAAAAACAAATGCGACATTATTTTCCGAACGACCTAAAATGAACCAAAAAAACACAAAAAAAAAACAAAAAAGAGAAAAAAAAAAAACCAATGATGAAACGTTGCAAATGAAAATAAATGAGTCGACGAAAGGGATGAATGATCAGAAGCGGATGCCTGTATCGTTTCCTCCCCATCCTCGCTTCCTTCCGGGTCGCCTGTCTTCCGTCAATTTTTATATGCCATTGTCAACACCCTTGCCACTGTCTAACACTGGGGTCACCAGTATCACACCTCTTCTCTAAAAAGAAAATACAGCTATTGACGAAAAAAAAAAAACGTTATCTGTCATAAATCGATTTAATTTTACCTTATAAATTTTCCTGTAGAAATCTCGCGCATGCAACGCTATTAATGCTGTTACGATCTATAGCTGCCCCTCAATATATATATATATAAATATACAGTGTGACCCGGATATAAGAGAGTTGTCGGGACCGGAGAAGAAGTCTCTTATATCCGGGTTTCTCTTATATCCGGGTTTGGTCTATTATATATACATTAACACAGGCTCTAATTTGGGACCAGAGAAAAACTCTCTTATATCCGGGGTTTCTCTTATATCCAGGTCTCTTATATCCGGGTTACACTGATATATATATATATATATAT
>OZ010597.1:82375875-82378375 GCA_963932145.1 Acanthosepion lycidas | reverse complement strand
TTTTTGTAATAACCACCAATATTTTCATGAGTAAATTTTACTCGAAAAAAATGTTTAAGTCGCAATTTTTTATATTTCCACCAAGATTAATATCCGGCGCATTTCCGCTTAATTTTTTTTTTTTTTTTTTTTTTACAAAGATTCCAACACAACACAAACGGGATTGTCTTTAAAATTTGTTTTAAAACAATATTTCAGTTTTCGGGACAATTTTTCATGTATTGAAATTTTTAAATATTTTTATTTTTAAGCGATCATTTTCTCGGTTTTATCTTTCTAGAAATGTAAAAAATCGATACTAGAAATTTTATTTTAATTAGTGGCCGTGTACTTCTGGTAAGTATTACTATTAGTAAAAAAAAAATCAGAGCTCTTCCTTAGTGGATGATCTCGGAATAAAAAATGATTTTATCGAGATATATTACCCTCTTAATTGATTTAAAAGAACTGTCTAGAATGAAAATTACAATTTAAAAAATAAGCTTTACTGAAATTAACACTCCTTCCCCAGTAGACATGGGGCCCCGTGTGGTGGAGAGGCTCGAGGTAATAAACATCGGCCCTGTTGATTATTATAGTTGATGATTGACAATATAACTTAGGTAGAAAAAAAGTAAAAAGTACAAAAAGCCAAAAAAACCCTGCTGAAACTAGTCCTTTTGGGGCTCAAGCCTCATCCGGGTTTCCTGCGTAGTACGCACCACGCCGGCCATGCAGATGCACGATGTATATTATTAGTTGATGACTGACAATGTAACGTCAGTTTAAAAATTTAAATTTAAATTTTTAAAATGGCGACAAAAATGAGCTGAAAAAATATGGCAGGGGCCAACACAAGCCCCCCCCCCCGGCAAAAAAAGCGCCTCTTTCCCAGTCGGCGCTTTCGTGGCTAAGATACGCCGGCCCTGGTTACAAGTCTAGTTTTCCTCCTGATCAACTGTAAGAGTCAGGTCAGAAGAGAGATTAACTGCCAGGTTCAAATACCTTGAGTTTTGGAGGAGCTTCCATAAATTGTATTGTTTGCGTAGATGTTTACTGATGATCTGAGAATGTTTCTAGGCAGATAAAAGCAATAAGATAGAACTGAGGATAGAATGTTGTTAGGTTGTATATGAGTTACATTTTAGGTCAGGGGTTGAACCTGAGTCCCTTTGAGAGAGCAACCGTTCATCGGGGCTGGAGGAAAATGCAGTGTCCGATTGGTGATGGTGAATTGATACTAGCTTGGTTTTTGAGGTATTGTAAGCTACAAGCCATTTTTTAGATCAGAGTTGAGATCAGTTACAAAGCTCTGATGATCTTGATTTTTGGAAGTGCTTCCATAAACTGATATTGTATGCCTAGATATTAACCCGCCAGGTATGTCATGTGTTGCTTTCCCTTGTCTCTTTTTCCCTCTATTCGACCTGTGAGTATCAGATTCTCCAAGCCCTCCTTTCTCATTATGTGTCCCGGAAATTTCATCTGCCTCTTCCTTACGTTAAGTATAAGCTTCCTCCTTGTCTGTATCCTCTCCAAGACCTCATCGTTGCTCACACGCTCGGTCCATGATATCCTTACTATCCTTCTGTAAAACCACATCTCCGTCGCCTCGAGTCTCTTCTTCATCTTTGAGGAGACCGTTCAACATTCGCTGCCGTATAGGAGGACAGATGTCACGTAGCATCTCTACTCTTTTCTTTGTCACCAAAGAAATCCTCCTGTCTTGTAATACTCTGCCTAGCTTTTGGAATGAGTCCTTGGCCATCCCAATACGCCTACGGATCTCAGCATCGCACCTACCGTTCTCCGTCAAGTAACGCTTCCGCACCTGCTTGATTTTAGTGTCCCTGACCTGCAAACCGCATTTCGGATTCATCCTCTTACTGATGATCATGCATTCTGTCTTCTTGTAGTTTATGCTTAGTCCCTTCTTCTCGCTTTCATTCTGTAGGTCTTGTAGTTTCTTTTCCGTGTCTGCTATCAGTACTATGTCGTCTGCATATCATATGTTGGTATGATTGTGGCCGCCAACGATGAATTCCGGTTGGATTTCCAATTCTCTCAGAATTGCCTCACTGTATAGATTGAATAAGTCCGGTGAGAAGACACACCCTTGCCTTACGCGCCTTTCTATTTTTGTATATCCACAGAACTCATTCTCTATGCGCATGTATGCTGTTTGCTGCCAGTATAGATACTTGATTATTCTATCTTTCCCGAATATATCAAGGTTGCTGGGCTTGGACTACATTCCTTAATTTTAGCAGCTTTATTTTCTTTAGTCGGTATCACCCCAAGCAAGGCAATAGAGCCACTAAGACGCAAGGGGGGGGGGTAAGTTATAAAGATACAAGAAAAATGATCACTTCTTTTTACTGTTCCCGTAACTAGCTGATGCCGACTGCTGTGCACTATCTTTACTATCTGGAGCTACACAGTCTTCACTTTCCATTCTCGATAGAGTTCAAAAGCGTCTACGCCGCCTTGTGGGCGATGAACTATTTCCCACCCTATAAAC
>OZ010597.1:82263375-82370875 GCA_963932145.1 Acanthosepion lycidas | reverse complement strand
GTTAGGAGAGCAATACTACTTTCGGTCGAAATTTTTGAAATCTTCTCTTTTAAAACAATTTTTCAGGAAAATAGGTTTCTCAAGTCCAGTAACTGTTATTGCTCTTTCCATTATTGATGAGGGTTTCCTTCCTAACCTTTTGCTTGTATTAGTGTGGAATGCCAACATCTCTTTGAGTTGCATGTGCTGTTCATCTTGTTACTACTGTTAGTAATCCTCAACTGATGTGAATTGTAATAATACCAATAAAGATGAGGACTTCAGCGTTCAGTATATTGATGGTGGAATGACGGTTTTTTGATGAAAAGGTGACTTGAGCGCAGAAGTCCACTTCGTGTTCAATATTACCATTACATTAAGATTACCATTCGGTAATGGTAATTGTAATGGTATTATTAACCGTTTTCCTACATGGAAACATTTGATATTCATTTTCCTGAGCAACCGGTAAAAATTTATAAAATCTTTTCCTTAAAACAATTTTTCAGGAAAAACGTTTTCTCAAGTCCAGTAGCTGTTATCGCTCTTTCTAGTACTGATGACGGTTTCCTTCCTGACTTCTTATTTAAGGAAGTGTGGAATGTCAACATCTTGATTATGTCATTATTTTCTCATCGAGTTACATGTGCTATCCATTTTAGTTGTTGCTGCTGTTGGTAGTCCTCAGGTGATGTGGTTTCTGTTATTTCGTACAGTTCTTTGTTTGTGATTGTGTAGCGCCAGTCCACGATTTTTGAAATCTATTATAATGCTTAGTTTATAAATTAGGCACAATAAGGGGTTAAAAGTAATAACTAAAAAAAAATGGAATATTTGAAGTCAAAATGCAATAAAATTTAAGTAACGTAAAAATGGTTTGTTCTTACTGCAGATCAGGACGTGCAGGTGGTGTAATGGAATAAGAACTTGAAGAATCGAGTTCGAATTCCGGTCGATTTTGTTATATTCACTTAAACGCAAATACCCTTGGGAAAGATATGAATCTATCCCCGAAACCCTAGCTATGGGTTAAATAGTAGGACTTATATCTGAAAAAAAAATAATGTTATGCTCGTCCTGGGTATGACTACATCCGCGTCCTGAGCAAGACGTTAAACTACATCCGACAGCAAGACCTCTAATCAGGAGGTTATGAAGAGCGTGGAACCACCTCTTAATTGCTGGTATTTCCGGGTCCACTTTGACCTGGGGTGGAGGCACCTGTTGGGGCCCCAGCTATAGGCAGGTGGTTGACCCCCAAGCTGGGGTCAGACGCTGTGGAGGTCTAAAAAATCTTTAGCAGCAATATATTTTTGAAGGAATAATATTACCAGCAATACATTTTTGAAGAAAAAATTATTACCAGCAATATATTTTGAAGGAAAAATGATTACCAGCAATGCTTTTTTGAAGGAAAAATTATTAGCAGCCATACTAATTGATCGCTATTTCTAGTCTATCCTCTATTACTATTCGGATTACCATTTCTATTCTCTATACTATTTCTCTATACGGATTACTATTTGGTGATTACTATTCGAGCGAGTATTATCGAGCAAGTACTATTAGTATGAGTGCTATTCGAAGGCGTCTGACACCAGTATTGTTCAACGGCGTTACTATAGTTGTATCTGCGATTACAAAGTCTCTACTACAACGAGCATTACGAAAGTGACAATGAGTATTTGTTGATATCACAAAAGTGGCAAAACAAATTAAACTAAGCCCAACTGACTAGTAACCCTTTGAAACCTGACCCACCGCTTTACTGGTGGTAGAGAAAAAATGATTTAATACCCATCTACTGTTTGAACGGTGGATAAACACTTGTAACTAATTTTATATCTACTGTGAAACATTACATATCAATTATTTGCGAATTTTGATTCATGAGCTCAGGTAAAAAGGGTTAAAATTTTTCAGGAACGCAGGGCTCAAAGGTTAAAAGAATAAAAGATTTTCGCGGATTTTAACGTCATTATGAGTTTGTTTTTTGTTGCTTTTTTTGTTGTTGTTTTTTTTTTTTTGTGGGGGGTGGTCAGGGGTCAAAATCCGTGAATTTGCTTTGCTCATACTAAGTCTTGAAAAAAAAAAAAATAAAATAAAAAACCCATATAAAATTCACTATTTTTCATCCATAGTGTTGAACGTGTTAAAATTATTCAACTTTCAACAAGAAAAATCACAATTCGATGTTATAGTTATTTTCCAAGCGTAGCTTAGATTTGGCACAAGGCCGAAAGTATAGGGCACCTAGTGAGGCTCGAACTCACTACTCAGTCATAATTGTTCTAGCGAGACAAACTTGCTAACCATTACACCACCTGGAGGTGCCCAACACAAGTCGATGTTATAAACTGCCGCAAGACACTGTGGATTTATTTAAGATGTAATGATCTATTATGACATGTCTCTAATTTTTATTTAGATACATTGTATTTATTTACAAAGTTATCTAATTTTTCCCCAATATTGCACGTCGTCCATTATTGCACATAATTAGTTAAGAATAAAATTTAACGGTGAAGTAATGGATAGCGACTCGGATTGAGGAATCGGAGAGCCGAGTTCGAATTCCAGTTGAATCCATTGCATTCACTTACGTGCTAATACCCTTGGGAAAGGTATGAATCCTCTTCTTCTCTCCTCCAGTTACAGGTAAATAGCAGGACAGACTGGGTTCTGTAGCCTTGGATGGCAACTGATCTACCGCAGAAAATGGCAACCTGCTGCCGGAAAAATCTACCTCGTCAGTCATGTATCGAAAGATACATGATCGCCTAAGCGTGTATTACGCATAACACATAAGTGAGTGAAATTCACTTACGTACTAATACCCTTGGGAAAGGTATGAATCCTCTTCTTCTCCCCTCCAGTTACGGGTAAATAGCAGGACAGACCGGGTTCTATAGCCTTGGATGGCAACTGGTCTACCACAGAAAGAAACGGCAACCTACAGCGGGGAAAAATCTACTTCGTTAGTCATGTATCGAAAGATACATGATCGCCTAAGCGTGTATTACGCATAGCACATAAGTGAGTGAAATTCACTTACGTACTAATACCCTAGGGAAAGGTATGAATCCTCTTCTTCTCCCCTCCAGTTACGGGTAAATAGTCGGACAGACCGGGTTCTATAGCATTGGATGGCAACTGGTCTACCACAGAAAGAAACGGCAACCTACTGCGGGGAAAAATCTGCCTCGTCAGTCATGTATCGAAAGATACATGATCGCTTAAGCATGTATCACTTATGACACATAACTAACTAACCATATGAAAATTGAGATGTAGTAAAGTGGGAGGCCCGTTATCATACGTTCGGAGGGCGTATCATAGATTGGTAGGGCACGTGACCCTTGCATTGGTCCTGCTGCGACCTGTCAGTCCAGAGGCAGCTTCTCATATCGAGGTCTGTTAGTATAAGTAACGATTATGTATCCATCGCCGGCTTGCTTGGCCTATCGTGTCGCTTACAGCACCTGCTATTCCGCAGCGGTTACCTATGTGAGTAGTGGCTAGTCTCAACGTTGCTTAACTTCAATGATCTGACGAGAATTGGCGTTTTAGCGTAACATGGCTGTAACTGTCAACTGTGTACAATATAAATATCAAGTGTAATTTGACAGAAACAGGATTTTTTTTTTTTTACCTTCGGGAATCGCAAAACGCAAAAAAGGTTTTTATTATTCTGTCGGGCATGATGTTAAAAAATAAAATATAAAAAAGAGAGAGAAATTCGTGTGACAGCCAAAATCCAAGTGCACACTGAATTAATACGAAAACAGCAAAAAAAACATCTAGGGTTGCCAGAGATTAAAAAAAAAAAACAGAGTTCTAAGCGTTGTCCTTTCTCTGACGAAAGACATCAGTGCTGATAATGACTTCTTTTATAAGGCCTTGAGAGTCAACAAGGTTGTATCCTTATTAACCCGGACGGTTTGGGTTGGCTGATATATAAATCACCGCTTATCACACCGGGTGATTTTTGCTTGTTCACCGCCGGTGTGTGTGTGGAGCGGGGGGGGGTGCAACAATATTGGAAAAAAAGAAAAAGAAAAGAAAAACAGACAAATAAAGAGAAAGGGAGAACGAAAAGAAACAACTTACAGCGAGAGTACTGTTCGGCTGAGCCTTTTATCCTATGCGCACGCGCATGCGCAAAAAGACTTGCATGCTAAATCCCATAGATCTGCAGTAAAAGTACATACGCGCACATCCGACCTCGCAAACACGCTCTCACAAACACGCCTGCTGACAGACATATACAGACGCTCGCAAATAATTAAAAAAAAAAAAAACAAACTCCACGACATCCGTTCAGCGTTTTTCTGGTTAAGCCATTTGATCGAAAGTAATGGAGATCTACACCGATATTTTAGTGAATGTCTCTGCGGATGATACAGCAGTTTATAGGCACGACTCCAATAATCTGGATGACCAGAAGCTGGCAGTTGATCTCACCTCTGGTGGCCCAACGGGTAAAAACTGGCTTGAAAAACTCAATACGTCCCAAAACAAACAGGTAACGTTCTACCATCACCGAATAGACACTGAACATTCATATAACCTGATGAATAGATGTTATCTCAAAATGTCTTCTTGCCTTGATCCTCCATTGGGGTCCAAGCTCACCTCAGACCTCAAATGGAACAGATATGTACCATCTATTAGTAAAGACTCTGGAAAAATGTCCAGTCTCCTATAAGAATCTAATTCTCCCTGTTATATCTTATCTTCCTTCTTTTTATACCGGGTCTCCTCAAGACATAGTCGATCATGGCTCTCCATAATTTCCTGTCTTTTTTTAGCTCTTAATAAATTTTGTTAATTATCGTATTTTCCGAGTTACAAGACGCTGGGAAGACGCACCCTAATATTGGAAATAAATTTCTAAGAAAAATAAGTCTTTCTCATACAACAACACATTCACCTCACATACTGGTGCAAAGTATTGTTTACATTAATCATTCGTCCGATTTTGTATAGCAATGACATACGAGTCAAAAGCAGAAAGGCTCCAGCCGCTGCTAGTAAACGGAGTATGTTTAAGCATGTTGCTCGGCTCCAGGAAGGTTTAAAGTCTTGGAAATACTTGTAACAGCTAAGTACTGAGGTTACATCATATAAAAGTCCCGTACTGGGTATGACGATAAACTACATCCGACAGCAAGGTCTCTGTCAGGAGGTTTTGAGGAGCGTAGAACCACCTCTAAATTGCTGGTGTTTCTAGGTCCACCCGGAGTAGTAACAACTATTAGGGCTCCAGCTATGGGTAAATAGTTACTCCCCCCACAAAAAAAAAACTCGGGTCAAAACACTATGAAAGTGTAAAAATAGGTTTTAATGCCACCAATACTTTTTTGTAAAATATTATTACTAACAATGAAATTGTTAAAGAAAAAAATATTACCAGGAATACATGATTACCAGCAATGCATTTTATCAGAGAAAAATATATTATCAGCAGTACAATATTTGGAAAAATTATTACCAGCAATAACAATCTTGTCGGCATTAAATAACCCATTGAAGTTGATATGCCGTAAAACAAAAACTAAACCAAACCAAACTGATTTCTTACAAAGAATACATATTCTGTTCATACGAACCTATCCTAAAAATCTTGTCGGCATTAAATAGCCCATAGATGTGTTGATATGCCGTAAAACAAAATAAACCAAACCAAACTGATTTCTTACAAAGAATACATATTCTATTCATACGAACATATCCTAAAAATCTTGTCGGTATTAAATAACCCATTGAGGTTGATATGCCGTAAAACAAAATAAACCAAACCAAACTGATTTCTTACAAAGAATACATATTCTATTCATACAAACCTATCCTAAAAATCTTGTCAGCATTAAATAACCCATTAAGGTGTTGATATGCCGTAAAACAAACCAAACTGATTTCTTACAAAGAATACATATTCTATTCATACGAACCTATCCTAAAAATCTTGTCGGCATTAAGTAAGCCATTGAGGTGTGGATATGCCGTAAAACAAAAACTAAACCAAACCATATAAAAGGCTGAATTAGATAGCTAACATTATAGTGTAATGCCTTAACATACAAATCCACGTCCCTATGAGTCAAGCCAATTAGGTAACCGCCAAGCTTACTTGAGCCTGGGCGTTGCCTTAGATTCGTCTTGGCAGAGGCAAACGTATTTTTCAGGGTATTTTTTAGAAAAATAGGTGCGTCTTGTAGGCCGGGAAATACGTAATTATAAGTTAACAAAAAATGACATTAAAAAATAAAATAAAAATTTGCTATTAATTCTGCTTAATGTCTTCTTCTTCTATGTACCGTGTCCCCCTTCAAGAAATTGGCGATCATGGCTCTCCACAGTTTCCTGTCATTTGAAGTTGTTAATCTATTTTGTCTTTCTATCTCTCTTAAACCTTCATCCATCATCCATTTACATAAGCTAAATTGTTCATGCCTTGTTTTTACATTGTCCGTCTTGATATCAATTAACCCTGTGAGTATTAGATATTCTAAGCCATCTTTTCACATTTCATAGGAAATTTCAACTGTCTCTTCTTGATGTTAAGTGTAAATTTCCTTTTTATTTCCATTTTCTCTAAAACTTTATTGTTGTTCGCATATTCGCTCCGTGGTATCCTCAGCATCCTTCTGTAGGGTCATATTTCTGTTGCTGCAAGTCTTTTCTTCTTCTTTGAGAAGATTGTCCCACATTCATTGCCATTTAAGTGGTGGAAAGATATTATGCAACAGTTCAATACTTTTTTTCTTTGTTTCTAACGAAGATTTTTTTTCTGTTTCTTAATACTCTGCTTACCTTTTGGAAAGCATCTTTCGCCATCCCAACACGACTTTGGACTTCAGTGTCGCTCTTTTCGTCCTCTGTTAAAAAAATCGAATATTGCTGCCCTATCTGGACTGGAACTTATTAATCCTCATTCGCCTGTTTTCTTGTACAGTTAAAAAAAAGTATCCGCGTCCTCATGGGTGATGAATTTTTACCCCCCCCCACAGACCCTTTCGCACAGGTGAAACGTCGTAAGCCTCTTGCTACTCAATCGCTATCTCCATGGCAAGCGTTCTGACGTGCTATATTCTTTGGTTACACCAGTCCTGGCTTTTACATCTGGGACGCGCCATAGCACACACACGAGGATGGACCTGCTTCACTTCCTTCGTATTCCAATAGTAAGGAGTAAGTTCTACTCGAACTGCTTCTTTTTAGGAACTACTGTTATGTGAAATAGACTCCCACCGGGGTGTTTTCCAGATCATTACAATCTTAACGCCTTCAAGTCTAGGGTTAACACTTATCTTTCCTCCATAACCTTATAAACGACACTTCAGGCCTTCTCTTACTCTCCTGGAATACCATACAGTAATCCTCTACATTGAATGGCCCTTGGGCCTTGTGTTGAGTGACCATAAGTATTTAAAAAAGATCTTGCTTAAGATATCCCTATCGCAGTGTGCCCTCTAATTTCTGTCTAGTCCACACACCCCATTGACATTAGAACATACCCAGAGAAACTATATTGAAACGATTTGCTGCTCGCTAATCCTTCTGTATACAGCTCCTACTGCCCGGCTATGATATTCTTTTTCGGTTTTAAGTCTTCTTTCTCTTAGACTGGTTGGCAGCTAAGGCTAAAGGATCCTGTCTGTGCTGCTATTTGAATCGAGATGGATCCATACCTTTCCCAAGCGTATTCGCACGTAAGTGAATTTAATGAGCTCGACTAGAATTCGAACCTGACTCACTGATTTCCCATTGAGAACCACTGTTCATTACACCACCTTCACAGGATTTACAAGACTAACAATGTATTAGGTTGGTGCAAAAATAATGTCGTTTTCTCACATATGTTACTATGTGAGAAAACGACATTATTGCACCAACCTAATATTTACGTTTTATATCGTCGGCGTCATCTGCTTTATCTCGTATCCAAGAATTTAATTTCTTTGCTGATCGTTTCTTTTATGATGATAGCTTTGATGACAACGGAGACCAATTCTTGTCTGGAAGAGCCGATGCCATTGACTGTACGAGGTTGATTTTGTAGAGCCTTTCTCTCTTGTTGTTTAAATTCTTCCTTTTCTTTTCTGGTGGCTTCCAAATTTTTGTCGCCATTGGTGATGGAACACTGCCAGTTGGTACGGTCCCGGGCTTGTTTTTCAAAAGATTTAGGCTCAAATCCAATGGATTTCATTGATGTTATGAGTTGGTCATTGTATCTTCGAAGAGAGCAACCCCCGTGGTCTTTTTCCTCAAGTGAGCTAACTGAATATGACGTGGAAACCTGACTATCGAAGACGGAATTTAATGATCAGTGATTCGATGCTTTGACTGTTGCTTCTTTCCAGGACTTTGGTTTTGGTTAAATAGTAATTCCTTTTGATGTTCAGGATTGAACGAAGGCTTAGCTGGTGAAATCCTGCTAATTTTTGGTTATCGCTTCCAGCTTTCGCAAGTATATAGCGGTTACAGAGATAGGACATGTAACAATTTTATGGGAATTTACAATACACACAGACAGCACAATCAAAGCTAATGCCCCGATATCGTGATTAGAAAACGCAAAGACAAAATGTGCCTCCTTATTGACATAGCAGTACCTGCAGACTGCAATATATCTTTGAAGATCTTCAAAAAGCTATCGAAATACTAGGACCTTGAAATCGAAATCTCAAAAATGTGGCACATGGGAACATCAACAATCCCTGTTGTAGTTGGAGCCCTCGGATTGGTTGGAAAAGATTCCAATAAACTCAATGAAGGGATTCCTGGAAGCCCATGCCTTAAAGAAATACAAAAAATCGTACTCACAAGTACAGCCCACACCTTACGAAGGGTTTTATCTATGTTAAATATGTGTGATTTTTTTCGCAACTATATAGCAAAGTTGAAATAACAGCATTATAGATCATAATTTTGGTTGTTAAGTCCAGATCTTACTGAAGAAGCGTTTGATCAGCTTTCGAAATTCCCTGTATGCAGCTCCAATTCTACATTCCCCATCCTTCTCTGTGGTACACTTGTCTGATAACAGGCTGCCTAGATACGGAAAATGCTCTACGTGTTCTAGAGGTGTATCTCAGATGATAATTTCAAAATCTGGTAAGATGGTATTTGGGGCTGACTGCACAAGGACCTTGGTTTTCTTGATGTTTACTATAAGGCCAAAACAATGGTAGACCATAGCAAAGCTGTTCACAGACTGTAGGAGTTCTTTATAGTTTATTAGCAGCCATAACCAGCCGGTCGATCAGAAAAAGCGTTCAATTAGAACAGAGCAAAAACAGCATCATGTTTACATGTAACAGAGACTATCTTCAATTAATTTAAAGTACTTTCATTAAAAAATTTTTTTGAATTAATGCAGTTACTGATATAACAAAAGTAGTCTGTATTTATTCAATCGAAGTTAGACGAGGACATGAAGGGGTAAAACAGGCAATATGAAGGCCCAATTCAGATCACAATTATTTTGGAGTTTTTGAAGTTCAATTTGTGAGTGTCCTACAAGAGATTTCAAAGAGGATACAATAATAAAGCAATTGTTAAATTTGATGAAAATTGGTTGATAGATCAACGAAAAATAAGAAAGAAACCTATAAAAATCGCCATTTATTGCTATTTACATGGGTTTTCATTGTATGGGTGAACTCAATTATCAAGTTAAATGTCTGTTAGACAACCAACTTATTGAGTGAAGTTTGTATTAGATTGCTTGAAAATTGAGGGAGTTTTTAGTTTAAAATTAGTGTTGGAATCGATTTTTAGTTTTTCGCGGTTTTTCGCTAAAAGCCGTGGCTTAAAAATAAAAATGAAGTATCGTTCAGCTCATCATCTAGGAAGTAACCTACATACCGAGTTTGAAAAAATCGGGGGAAAAAATTTGAATTTATCGATTTTTGATCAGCGTTGTTGATTGTTGATTTTTTTTAAATTATCGATTTTTTACGCTAAGAACCCATCTCTTATATTGTACAATGTATATGCCATGTTTGGTCAAAATCAGTTGGATGGATCTCGAGTGAAAAGGTATCACGCAGACAGACACGCAGACATCCTCTGTTTTATATATATATAGAGAGAGATACAAAAGCGCTATTCGATGAATAATGATTGCATTAACTTGCAGCTGAAAATCGTTTTGGCTCCTATTTTCAATGCATTCATACTGCAAAAGCATTAGCGATTTATTTCTTCCTTTATACGCCGTGTCCCTTCAGGGTGTTGGCAGTCATGGCTCTCCACACTTTCCTATCCTTTGTAGATCTTTATTAATTTTGACTTTTTGTTATCTCTCCTAAACTTTGTTCCACCATCCATTTCTAAAAGCTCATTCTTCTTCTTCTATGAGCCGTGTCCCTTCAGGGTGTTGGCAGTCATGGCTCTCCACACTTTCCTATCCTTTGTAGATCTTTATTAATTTTGTCTTTTTGTTATCTCTCCTAAACTTTGTTCCACCATCCATTTATAAAAGCTCATTCTTCTTCTTCCATGCGCCGTGTCCCTTCAGGGTGTTGGCAGTCATGGCTCTCCACACTTTCCTATCCTTTGTAGATCTTTAGAAATTTTGACTTTTTGTTATCTCTCCTAAACTTTGCTCCACCATCCATTTATAAAAGCTCATTCTTCTTCTTCTATGCGCCGTGTCCCTTCAGGGTGTTGGCAGTCATGGCTCTCCACACTTTCCTATCCTTTGTAGATCTTTAGAAATTTTGTCTTTTTGTTATCTCTCCTAAACTTTGTTCCACCATCCATTTATAAAAGCTCATTCTTCTTCTTCTATGCGCCGTGTCCCTTCAGGGTGTTGGCAGTCATGGCTCTCCACACTTTCCTATCCTTTGTAGATCTTTAGAAATTTTGACTTTTTGTTATCTCTCCTAAACTTTGCTCCACCATCCATTTCTAAAAGTTCATTCTTCTTCTTCTATGCGCTGTGTCCCTTCAGGGAGTTGGCAGTCATGGCTCTCCACACTTTCCTATCCTTTGTAGATCTTTAGAAATTTTGTCTTTTTGTTATCTCTCCTAAACTTTGTTCCACCATCCATTTATAAAAGCTCATTCTTCTTCTTCTATGCGCCGTGTCCCTTCAGGGTGTTGGCAGTCATGGCTCGCCACACTTTCCTATCCTTTGTAGATCTTTAGAAATTTTGACTTTTTGTTATCTCTCCTAAACTTTGCTCCACCATCCATTTATAAAAGCTCATTCTTCTTCTTCTATGCGCCGTGTCCCTTCAGGGGATTGGCAGTCATGGCTCTCCACACTTTCCTATCCTTTGTAGATCTTTATAAATTTTGTCTTTTTGTTATCTCTCCTAAACTTTGCTCCACCATCCATTTATAAAAGCTCATTCTTCTTCTTCTATGCGCCGTGTCCCTTCAGGGTGTTGGCAGTCATGGCTCTCCACACTTTCCTATCCTTTGTAGATCTTTATTAATTTTGTCTTTTTGTTATCTCTCCTAAACTTTGTTCCACCATCCATTTATAAAAGCTCATTCTTCTTCTTCTATGCGCCGTGTCCCTTCAGGGTGTTGGCAGTCATGGCTCTCCACACTTTCCTATCCTTTGTAGATCTTTAGAAATTTTGTCTTTTTGTTATCTCTCCTAAACTTTGTTCCACCATCCATTTATAAAACCTCATTCATCTATTACTATGCGCCGTGTCCCTTCAGGGTGTTGGCAGTCATGGCTCTCCACACTTTCCTATCCTTTGTAGATCTTTAGAAATTTTGTCTTTTTGTTATCTCTCCTAAACTTTGTTCCACCATCCATTTATAAAAGCTCATTCTTCTTCTTCTTTTTGCCGTGTCCCTTCAGGGTGTTGGCAGTCATGGCTCTCCACACTTTCCTATCCTTTGTAGATTTTTAATAAATTTTGTCGTTTTGTTATCTCTCCTAAACCATGTTCCGCCATCCATTTATACAATATATCTAGCCGATAATGGCTCTCCACACTTTCCTGTTCTTTGTAGCTCTTAATAAATTTTGTCTTTTTGTTATCTCTCCTAAACCATGTTTCGCCATCAATTTATATATGTAGGAGATAATGGCTCTCCACACTTTCCTATCCTTTGTAGGTCTTAATAAATTTTGTCTTTTTGTTATCTCTCCTAAAACATGTTCCGCCATCCATTCATACAATATATGTAGGAGATAATGGCTCTCTACCATGTCCTATCCTTTAGAAAATACGTCAAAAAACGACATTATAACGTCATTATTTTTGCACCAACCTAATAATAAAATCCATATATATATATATATATATATATATATATATATATATATATATATATATATATATATATATATTATATTCCCATGCCTGACGTCTGTATGAACAGATTAAAATACTTGCAAAAAAAGACCTTATACAAGTTGAATTTGTTAAAAACAGTGATCATAACATTCATCTAGAGGTTCGTGGGTTAATGTAATTTTATTGTTCTCCGAAATAAAATTTGATCAGTTTAAATGCATCTAAACATAAAAATAATGTTCAGCTCCATTAGACGTTATAAAATACTCTTTAAATTTCGTTCATTTTAACAAAAAGTTAAAATTCGCACAGAACGCATGGGATGACCTGATATATATATATATATATATATATATATATATATATATATATATATATATACACATTTGTAAAAAGAGGGTTTTTAATATTTTTTTTCCGTTTTCCGTAGATCCTTTTACTATAAATTACCTCGAACTATTGAATATCAACCTCGCTTATTATATTTTCTATACCGGTATCTTTATTCTAATTACCGTTCGCTATTCGTGAGTATTGACATTTTAATTGCCATCAGTTCGTGTGCTAATAAAATCCCTGGTCACCTGGAGGTATATATATATATATATATATATATATATATATATATATATATATATATAAAACATTGCAGCTGCGTGTACACATACCTTTGGAAGCTATAGATCACTTTTTTTTTTTGAAAGTGATTTTTATTTTTATTCTTGATTTCCCTTTCTCATGAGCCATGCACCAGCCACACATAAAACTCAAACTTTATATTGTCTAATGTTCAGCGAACGTGCGGCCGTCTCAAACAGCAGCCGGCCCCCATTGCATGAAGAAATCTGGTTTTCGGCACGCTGCCGGTCAAACTGCACTTGAAATTTTGTTTCATCCTTTAGGGAGGGTTGTTATACACACACACACACATACACACACATAAACGCACACACACACTCAAACAAACACACATAAATACACATGTATGCGCGCAAAGTCGAACAAAGGCTCATACACATAGGAAAACGTACACATATACAGATGAAAATACGTGTACGCAAACACAAAAGTTTGCATGAATACAAAAACACACATACACCTACACGTACATAAATGAACATATACAGGCGAAAAGACGGATACACAAAGACACACACACCTAGCAAAAATCACACGGATACATATGAAAATAAATATAAAAAATTACATAAATGGATGCACACACGCCCACACATATAAAACATATAATCCGACACACATAAGTAGAGACATAAATACGTGCACACACACGAGCATGAACAATGTATACACAGATGCACACACAAACACATACATACACACATACATACACACATATACATTATTTTCCTACAAACATACATACCAAAATACACAAACATACGGGTGCAAACACACGCATAAAACACATATACGCATACACAGACACACACTGAATACACATAGCCAGACATTTTCATAACCACACACGGGCACATACACATGCACAAAGACGTGCACACATGTAGCGAAACACATACCTGTGTAGACACGAAACACCTACATATATGCAAACACACGTGCGCGTGCTAACACCCATGCACGCACACACCAATCTACCTACACTTACTCACGAACATATACACATCCCAATATACACAAGCATACACGCAAAAGTAACCAAACACGTATAAAAACCACATGCACACGTATATACACACGATTACACAGGAAGACAAACAAATGCACAAAAAAGAAAATGTACACACAAAAACATATTTACACACACACACACATGCAGACAAAGGCAAAATACGCATGACGCATACACAGAAACCACACACGCATAAACATGCATATAAACAAGCACATACATACATACATACAAATGAACTAAGGTCGTGATCATATTTAAAATCTATATAATACTAAAAGTCTATGATTGCGTGGGTGCTTGTGTCGTGTGCCCGTTCGGTGCATAATGATTTACAAGTGGTTTATATAGTAAGTATTTTTATTTTAACTTTCTTAAATAGATAATATTTTTAATTAAAATATTTTTAAGTCAAACACAAAGAAATCCCACTTTGCTGTTTCGTCCAGATGTTTGTAAAGTAACTATTTATATTTCAGCTTTCTTTAAACAAACAATATTTTAAATATTTAAAAAATATTTTTTGGCATATTAAAAAAATATTTTTAAGATAATCTGATTTAAAATTTAAAATTTATCCCAGAATTTATCTATTTCTATTAAATGCTGTAAACAATCAGTAAAACTTTAAACTTGAACCAATGATGACATGAATGAATTGAAATGTTTAACTAAATCATAATAGAATTAACTTTTATTTCAATGAAATGGTGAAATCAACTTCTTTGTTTTATAACCTGAACCGTCAGTGTCCCAATGGGTCACGTTTAGTCTAGTAAGTTATATTTATATGGGCTTTATTTTAAAAGTTATTTATTGATAGTAGCATACTTATAGAACATATATATATATATATATATATATATATATATATATATATATATATATATATATATATACCGATTAAATGTGTCAATGTCTGGACCCCCGCAAGTAATTTTAAGTATGAAAGAATAGAAATATTAATTTACATCTAACTCACTCACGTCTTCTCTCCCCCACCCCACCTTACTTCCTCACTTCGTTAATTTACATATGCTCAATACGGCCCGTCAAAAATGTGTAAATTTCTTTTCATTTTTTGTTTCAACCTTTGGAAGTAAAGTTTGATGATCCGCAGTCCTTTAAAAGGGCTGTGGTGAAATAATTTATTACATGGAACCTTAAAGTGGTCTGTTTTTTATTTAAATTATATGCTCTGGATTTACATTGAGCTCTCTGGATTATATCCTCCTTGGGTCTACCCATACGGTTACCTAGTTTTCCATAAACTAAATATATATATATATATAAATATATATATATATATATATATATATATATATATATATATATATAAGCTACTAGCAGTAGTGTCCGGCGTTGCCCGGGGATGTAACAGTAAGAGATAGATTAAGTATCGACCATCATAAAGACTGAAAAATAAAATTGACAAAGATTATTGTTTAAGGTTGACGGACACGCATGTCTTAATTATTTTTTTTTTTTTTTTACGAATTGGTTAAACCCAAACTCAAACAAAAAAATTGTTTTCAATCGTTATGAGTGTGACGTCCCCCGGTGTCGCTGCGTCAAATGTGACGTCCGCCTGGCTGCGTCCGTCGTGCTATCCTGTCCTGTGACGACCAACTGGCTTGGTATTGGTCGCGGCACCGAATGTGACGTTCTAACCTTTTGGTGATTCGGATGGAAATCTGGTTAGATTCGGTATCAGCCTTGTCGTTCCCAGCTCGCCTCCAACGTCTGGTTACCGAAGTAACTGTTTTGATTTCTAGTCTAACCTACCCACATTGTGAATTGATCTGAGGCAGACGAAATCAATCAGTCGCCGGGCTGTAATGCAAACCGAGTTCGATCAAGGGTAACACCGCACAAGTATATGTAAAAGAAAAGAAAATAATAACTCGAAAATTTCAAATGTGTTAAAAAAAAAGGATAACAATATTTTATATCTGGTTGCTGAATACAGGACTGCGTCTTCTTCACAACCCACTATATGGATTCGTGACACTTTGTGTTTGTTAGGCGAGTTTTAACATCTTAAGTTGTTTGTTCTTTAAGAAACTGGTTCTTGGTGTATTTTCAGGTGATATTCGTAAAACTTGTTTTGGTGGTGTGAGCCTAAGTCGTTCTTCAAAAATAAATTGTTCTTGGTTAGAAATTGAGTCGTCATTTGCGTGGAATCTTTCAAGTCAGCTATCTGCGAGGCGGGTGCAACTCCAACTGCGAACTTCACTCGAACTCGGACTGAACTGGTTTTCACTCGCTGCGACTCTGCTTATATGGACGCCGACCAAAACCGGGGTGGGCATGTGGGGGTTTCAGGTTCCTTGATAATTCTAAACCCACAAACCACTTCTTTGTTTTCGGTCAGGAAAATTTTATTATTTTCTATTTTTGGAAGTCTTTCGTCTTCCCACCTTCTTCTGTTCTCATATTGGTATCTCACCATGCCCTCAGAGGGTGTCAACAGGTTTTACCTCTCTCTCACAGTGGCATCTCACACCTATCCCTTCAGGGGGGCGCAACAGGCTTCCCCTCCTTCTTCACATGATTACCTCCGCCTAACGCTCATGCCACCATTCAGCCAATGGGCGCTCAGCAGCGTGGGTGTGGCCAGACTAGCCTCGGTTTAAAAAATCTTGCTCAAAAAAACAAAATTTATCTTCCCCTATTTTTTTTCTTTCTTTTCTTCGAGGAGACCTCACACCCTAGTCTTTTATCTTAACCGAATCACCTGGAATTCGTCAATCAGATTTTCGCCAGCATCAAGTGGGTGGCCATTTGGACGTATTTGCATTCTTGGTGCCAATTACTGATCCGATAAAATAGTTTCGCTATCATAGCCAGCCCTAACGATAAACAGATGCTCCTCTCAACGATATTCTGCATATAGACAAAGGCTTAACATTTCCTTCATGGTGGTCAACGGACATTTTGTTTTTCTCGGACAGTGCGTGCTTAATTAATTTTTATTTTTATCTCTTTAGAATTCTGCGGGAGGTAACTTGTCCAACTTGAAAATTCCCTTTAACATTGCCATGGGCAGATTGGACATAGCTTACTCTCCGACCCGTAACATAAATCAGATTAAATTCTGTGTTTTACTTTTTCGACAATGGAAATAAAAATCTTACCACTTTTCCTTGTCAGAAAAATAATAGCTTAGTGTCCTTTTCGTGATGGCTTCTTACTACCTAAATTTAATTCTCGCCTTTCTTTTTTCTTCTTTCTTTCTAGCGACGTAAATAGTGTCACATGAGTCTATCGATTGAATAGAATTTTATTATAAACAATTGCCTTGTAAATGAAATTTTTAAAGCATTCTGAATGTAAAAATAAAGAAAAAAGTGTGCAAGACAATAAGAAACACTACCTGCCAAAAAAAAAGTGAAGTTTTTTTTTAAATCGGTTGAAAAATGTAGGAAATCCGATCCCATATATAAACGAACACACACACACACACACACAAACAACCTGGGTTTTATAATAAGTATAACTCGATATGAGTTGTCCCCCTTTACATTCTCTTAATCGTGTTTTCAAATTGATTTCGTGCAAAAACAATTGTTTTTCCAATTTTTGGCGCTGTCAGAACCACCGCAAGGTAATTTTACGTAGTCCTGTGAAGTTTTGTTGAAATCGGTTGAAAAATATAGGAAATCCGATCCAATATATAAACGAACAGACACGCACATACACACACACGCACACACATACACACAAAAACACACACACACACAAACACACACAACCTGGGTTTTATAATAAGTATGATGTTATGTCGGTGGGAAAGTAACTGAAGCCGAGATACCAGGTGAGGACTAATAGCATTGCAGATTGTTTTGATTTTGACACAAATCTCTAGACGCGTTTGTCGGAATAGATAGGTTCGCCTGTCGTCCGGTTTATTCCCCTCCCCTGTCTTATGGTGAAGTTCTAAGCATGACGTAGATGCAGTACAAAGCTGAAAGTATGGGATACACAAAGAGTCTCGAACTCACTACTCAGTCGTAAATTTCTAGCTCGCTAACGATTACACCAAGTCGAGGTGCCCCACCCCAGTCTTTTGCACAGGAGTAGTTTTCAAAAACAAATTATCAAAGGCCTTGCTGTTGGACGTAGTTTATCGTCTTACCGAGGATGCAACACTGTTTCGTCTTCATCTGGAAGTTAAAAAACCAGCAGCTGGCAACATTATTTATTCAAAAAATTTATTATCAGAGGACTTGCTGTTGGACGTAATTTATCGTCTTACCCAGGAAGCAACACTGTTTCGTCTTCACCTGGAAGTTAAAAAAACGTGCAGCTGGCAACATTATTTATTCAAAAACTTATTATCAGAGGCCTTACTCTTGTACGTATTTTATCGTCTTACCCAGGATGCAACACTGTTTCGTCTTCATCTAGAAGTTAAAAAAATTTACAGCTGGCATCATTATTTTTTCAAAGTCATATTATCAGAGGCCTTGCTATTGGACGTAATTTACTGTCTTACCCAGGATGCAACACTGTTTCGTCTTCATCTGGAAGTTAAATAAAAAACTTGAATAGAATCCGTGTTGGGGATCATAGATGCTTCTAAATATGCAGTAGGTGCAAGCACATTTCGAAAATGTTTTCAAATAGTTTTTTTTTTTCCAGAGGTAATAGGTGTTTGTGCTTTTTACTATTTTTAATGAAAAAATTCTTTTGGTGTGATTAACACTTGTTTTTTTATTATGCCTTTTTGTGTTTTGTTTGTTGATTGGGTTTTTTAATTAGATATATTCAGGTGGATTAAGTTTTGATTTTTACACTGTACAAAGCCAGGGAGCTATTCAAGGTAGAGTGTTACAGAGTAAGTGACACAATTTATGCTGATAGGTGGGAAAAATAACGCTCAACCCTTGACTTAAACAAGTTAAGATTGTAACGATCGTGAAAATATCCTCTTGGAAATCTGTTCCAGAGAGCACTGGTTCGCGGTGTCGTATTCTGTCGGTACTTCCACATTTTGTTTTAAAAATGTTATAATGGAACACACCAATTCTATTATTAATAGACTCTCCCACCTATAATAAGTAGGAGTAGTAGCAGTCGCTCAGGAGTTGGTCAGTCGGTCGATGTTGGTCGACCGGCTGGTCGGTTGAACTCTCTGCCTTCGGGCGGGGAGGAACCTGAAAGGGCAGATTCTCTTTCGGGGAGGTAAACCAACCCTGAACCCGTTTATATTTTTGGCCGAGCCAACGGGCTCGGAGATCCCACGTTAAACCGACCTTGTGCCACATGATGCTCTCGTGGGTGCGGGGGTGACTAAATATCGTTGGTCAGTCAGTCGATGTCGGACGACCGTTAGTCGGATACTGAAGTATCAGCGACCACAACTAGATTTCTCTGCATCATTACCTATTATATCAAATTCCTAACGTTTTGTACGTCGAACCTATTTTAGGACCGACTTAGTACAAATACAAGCCTCCACTGTGAAACCACTACATAGCAACTTAGCGACGACGATTCGAACTCATAGGAAGGAAAAAAACCTTTCGTACTCTACAACAAAAAAGGACTGAAAGAAAAAGCTTAACCAGCGTTGTTTCAAGATTGGTTCAGGATATAAAGAGGCCTCAAAAACAATCAAAAGATAAGTGCTGCGGTTAGATGAAAATGGTTTGAAATCGTTAATTTTTCTGGGTTTTTTTTTTCAGAGAGAATAAATTTCGGCTATTTTTATCTAACCAGAAAAAAAACTCATTTCATGTTTAAAATAGGATGACGATTTCCCGGTCAAAATCTTTGGTATATGCCTTGCTAAATAGTTCACAAATGTTTTCACCATTTTTAATCGACAATATTCGCATGGTTCAGTTCACAAAGAATGGATTCTTATTGCTAAATACATCGATAAGAATATTCTTTTGGGGTGATTAAAACTTGTTTTTTGTATTCTGCCTTTTTTATCTTTTTTTTATTATTTAGATATATTCAGGTAGGTTCAGGTAGAGATTCACAGCAGTAAATTTTGTTTTTTACAATGTACAAAGCCAGGGAGTCATTCAAGGTAGAGGGTAAGTGGCGCAGTTTATGCTGATAGATGAGAAAGATAATGCTTAACTCTAGACTTGAACAGGTTAATATTGTAGTGATCGGGTTCCAGAGAGAATTGGTTCGCGGTGTCGTATTCTGTCGGTACTTCCACATTTTTTTTAAAAACAACTGGAAGAAAAAGCTTAACCAGCATTGTTGCAAGACTGGTTCAGGATATAAAGAGGCCTCAAAAACAATCAAAAGATAAATAGAAATAGTTTTTTTTTAGTTTTTTTTTTAAGAGAGAGAGAGAGAGTAAATTTCGTTTTTTTTTATCTTCCCAGAAAAAAATCATTTCATGCTTAAAATAGGATGACGATATCCCGATCAAAATCTTTGAGCTATGTCTAAATGGTTTACAATTGTGTTTTTTTTTTTTTTACCATTTTTAACCGCCAATGTTCGCATGGTTTGGTTCACAAAGAATGATTTCTTATTGCCAATTAGATCGATAAGAAAATTCTTTGGGGTGATTAAAACTTGATTTTTGTATCCTGCTTTTTTGTCTTTTTTTTTTAATTAAATATGTTCAGGTAGGTTCAGGCAGAGGTTCACAGCACTAAATTTTATTTTTTACACTGTACAAAGCCAGGGAGCCATTCAACGTGGCACAGTTCATGCTGATAGGTCAGAAAGATAACGGTTAACCCTAGACGTGAAGAGTTTAAGATTGTAGTTCGCGGTGCCATGTCCTGTCCGCACTCCCACATTTTTTTAAAAAAAAACGACTGGAAGAAAAAGCTTAACAAGACTGTTTCAGGACATAAGGAGGCCTCAAAAGCAATCAAAAGATAAGTGCTGCGGCCAGATGCTTACTTTGCCGAGGAAGAACAATCCCGAAGAGAATAGGGTAAAAGACTTCCGGCCTATAAACTCTCCTCAACACTGACCTGAAGATTTTGGCCAGGATTCTGACAAGCAGTTTGTGACGGAAAAGATGATCGGCTCCGACCAGATATGTGTTGTGAAGGGATGGTCAATCTGAACCTGGTGGGCACCATCTTGGATGAGATAGACAACGGCACGGGCGCTGCACTGGTCAACCTAGATCAGTCAAAGACCTTTGATTGAGTGGGCCATCGTTTCCTGAAAGCTGCACTAGAAGCCGCTGGGTTTGGCGAAATCTTTCGCACGTGAATTAGGCTCTATACCAAGCCCCCAGTGCCGAAGTACAAGTAAATAGCAAAAGATCCAAGCCATTCAATATCACGAGGTCGATTAAGCTCTCTAACAACCACAAAACTCTCCTTATGACATCCGCTCTCTAACGACCAAGAAACTCCCCTTCTCAGGATATCTGCTCTTTAGCGACCAAGAAACTCTCCTTTTTGCGATATCCGCTCTCTAACGACCACGAAACTCTCCTTATGACATACGTTCTGTAACGACAACGAAACTATCCTTCTTACGATATCCGCACACTAGCGACCACGAAGCTCTCCTTCTTAGGGCATCCACTCTCTAGCGACCACGAAACTCTCCTTCTTACGACATACGCTCTCTAACGACCAAGAAATTCCCCTTCTTAGGATATCCGCTCTGTAACGCCCACAAACCTCTCCTTCTTATGACATCCGCTCTCTAACGACAACGAAACGCTCTTTCTTATGACATACGCTCTCAAGCCACCACGAAACTCTCTTTCTTACGACATCCGCTCTCAAGCGACCACGAAACTCTCCTTCTTACGACATCCGCTCTCTAACGACCAAGAAACTCCTCTTCTCAGGATATCTGCTCTTTAGCGACCAAGAAACTCTCCTTTTTGCGATATCCGCTTTCTAACGACCACTAACCTCTCCTTCTTATGACATCCGCTCTCTAACGACAACAAACACTCCTTATGACATACGCTCTCAAGCCACCACGAAACTCTCTTTCTTACGACATCCGCTCTCAAGCGACCACGAAACTCTCTTTCTTACGACATCCGCTCTCAAGCGACCACGAAACTCTCCTTCTTACGACATCCACTCTCTAACGACCAAGAAACTCCCCTTCTTAGGATATCTGCTCTTTAGCGACCAAGAAACTCTCCTTTTTGCGATATCCGCTCTGTAACGACCACTAACCTCTCCTTCTTATGACATCCGCTCTCTAACGACAACGAAACACTCCTTCTTATGACATACGCTCTCAAGCGACCACGAAACTCTCCTTCTTACGACATCCGCTCTCTAACGACCAAGAAATTCCCCTTCTTAGGATATCTGCTCTTTAGCGACCAAGAAACTCTCCTTTTTGCGATATCCGCTCTGTAACGACCACTAACCTCTCCTTCTTATGACATCCGCTCTCTAACGACAACGAAACTCTCCTTCTTATGACATCCGCTCTCCAGCGACGCTATTTCTCATCCTCTTATGAGGATACATAAACAAAAATAAAGTTGTGAACAGGCAATGTTCACAACTTTATTTTTGTTTATGTATTTTTCTTTACAAAAATTAACTAGGCAATATTTATTTCTTTTTATGTCTTCGCTTTCCTTGTTGTTATCTTCCTGCCATTTTAATATCTGCTGAATATCTGTTTACGAACCAAAACAGCGGGAATAAGCTCCTCGAGCGGAACTTACATCTCGCCCATTAAATACGAAGGGAATGAGGTTGGTTCGCTACAATAAGTGTAGCATGGTGGGTCCTAGCCGTGAAGGCTAGAACTGGTGGAACTAAGGACTGTAGTTTGACTGTGCACTTTCCATGGAAATATCCATAGAGGAATGAGAAGCTAAACTAAATTCATTTCCAAGTTTACTCTTCACTGATTCTATGCTCTTTAAATATAATTTTTAAAAAGTTAACGCAAGTTTTTGTCGGGTTATCTTCCCCCCAGATTTTTTCAATTTTCAATTTTCATGTTCTCAGTTTCCAGCGGGGTTTTATCGTTATCTTCTTAATTCATTTTCTTTTATTGTTCCGTTTCCTTAATAACCTTTTCCCGTCCTGGGTATGACGATAAACTACATCCGTGTCCAGGGTAAGACGATAGACTACGTCCGATAGCAAGGCCTCTGATCAGGAGGTTTTGAGGATCATGGAACCACCACTTAATTGCTGGTGTTCCCAGGTCCACCCTGACCCTAGGTGGTAACACTTGTTAAGGTCCCAGCTATGGGCAAATAGTTAACCCCTAAACTGGGGTCAAAACACTATGGATGTGTAAAAATAGGTTTTAATATTAACAGTTATTTTTTTGATGAAAAATTATTACCAGTAATGCCTCTTTGATAAAAATATTACCAGCATTAAAATTTTTGTCAGTATTAAATAACCAACTGAGGTTGAGGTTGGTAAAGCAAACCAAACCAACCTTTAATAACTTTCTTTTTTTTTTCCGTTTTCTCTTATACTCAGTAATCCCCTTGCATCTTAGTAACTTTAATGCCTTGCCTGGGGTGAAATGATTTAAAAAAGCGTTGCTTTAAGCAACAAGACTGGGACATATTTTCTTTTGCTCTACCTGTAATGTCTGCTGTTGGTCCGAGTGAAATTCAGAACAGACAACTATTTTTTGTGCTGCCGAATTCAGAAAAGGGGGGGGTAGTTTCTCACTAGACGAGTGATGTCATTAAAATGAGCATCGCTGGATGCACGCTCTGGTGGCGCAATCGGTTAGCGCGCCGTACTTATAGACAGTAAAAGAGATGCGGAGGCTGTGAGTTCGATCCTCACCCAGAGCAGTATTATTTTAATTAAATAATACCTCTAGTTTGCTCACTAATTGTTTCTCAACAAACCCCTATCACTTGCAACTCTCTATAATGTTTCTTTCTTTTCATTTATTAGGCTGGTGTAAAAATAATGACGTAATAATGTCGTTTTTTTATGTATTTTTAAGGTCAAAAAACGACATTATTACGTCATTATTTTTGCACCAACCTAATACCATCGTTCCCGCTCCTTCGACTGTCATCCATTTACAATGTCTCCTCAGCAGATTACAATTTCCCTCTATTCTTCTTGCTTTCAATATGTCCTGCGTGTGTCAAATTTTCCAAACCTTCTTTCCTCATTATGCGGAGACTTATTCTACGTACAAATCTTTTTTTTTCTATCGTTCTCCCTTTTTGGATTGCCATCCATTGACACAAGATTCTTAGGTAGGTTACTCCCTGTTTTCCACTATCCTTCTTGCTTTCAATATGTCCTGCGTGTGTCAAAGTCTCCAAACCATCTTTCCATATTATGTGTCCCAAAGATTTCAACTGACTCTTGCTTCTAACCATAAGTGTCCTTTTTGTTTCCATTTTCCTTAAAAGGTCCCCCTTTGCTCACATGTTTCGTCTGTGGTAGGGTTCGGCAAACCCCGGTCTCCGGACCACATCTCGCCCGCGAAGGATTTTTGTCCGGTTCCGCCAGCTTAATACATGGACACTAATTATCTAATTTGTGGAGCAAATAGAAGAAAAAACTATCAGTTGGAGTTCAAACGACTTAAAACGCGATGAATTTTTTAAATCAAAATTTAATTCCGAATCCACTGCTGACTTTCGAAGAACTTTATTCCGAAAATGATCAATGTCTTTTAAGAACAAGTTTGGGTAATGACCACTAGAGTGATGCTTTGCTCCTGTCATTGTTAGTTATTGCACTTGATGTGGAGAAGTTATAAAAACAATAAGCAGAAGCAATTGCCTCATTAAATAATTTGCTATTTCTAACTGTATTTCGTTTGTAGTGAGGAAAGTGCACTTTTTGCGGATTATGTTACTTGTTATCCTGTAATTACTGCAGCAAAATAAGGAACCTTGTCTAAATAATATAACATTAACCGTTGCTTTTTTTTTCTTTAAACCTACACACTAAGAAGGCTTTCTGGACGGGGTCGAGACAATTATTGAATCAATTGCCTCGTCCACTGCAAACAAAAATTGGCTCCCTGAGCCGCGCCAGGAAGTTTTTCTCCCCGGAGTCGATCCTCCAGATCTATAAATCAACAATTCGCCCTTGCATGGAGTATTGCTGTCATATATGGTCTGGTGCCCCTTCTGTTTGCCTCGGGGTTCTTGATAGGCTCCAGTGGCGGATATGCAATGTAGCTGGCCCTGCCCTGGCGTCTCGTCTACAGTCACTTTCTCACAGACGCGCCGTCGCCTCTCTCTGTCTGTTCTACAAATACTTTGCTCCGAGGAGCTGCATTCGCTGGTTCCCAGACATCATGAGTTCCAGCGCCTTACGAGGCTGGCATCCCGCTCTCACCCCTTCACTGTCAAAACTCCTAAATGTAGCCGTCTCTTCTACTCTAAAAGCTTCATGTCTCGCACCTCTCGCCTGTGGAACTCCCTTCCCTTTTCCTGTTTCCCTGTGAGCTATAATCTCCAGCTATTCAAGTGTAATGTCAATCGACATCTCCAGTTGCCTTGATCTATCCACTACCCTCATCCTTTCTTCTATAACTCCTATCTGATCTTGCTCTAAATTTTCTGTAACCTCTTGCGTCCTAGTGGCTTCCCGCCTTTCTTGGGAAAAGAAAAGAAAAGAAAAGAAAAGAAAAGAAAAGAAAAGAAAAGAAGTGAAGTGAAGTGAAGTGAAGTGAAGTGAAGTGAAGTGAAGTGAAGTGCATTTGGTGGTGGAGTAATGGATAGCGGTTCGGACTGAGGATTCGCAGAGCCGAGTTCTAATTTCATTCGAATCCATTACATTCACTTACATGCTAATACCCATGCGAAAGGTATGAATCCTCTTCTTCTCTCCTCAGCTATGGGTAAATAGCAGAACAGACCGGGTTCTATAGCCTTGGACAGCAACTAGTCTACCGCAGAAAGAAACGGCAACCTACTGCGGGAAAAAAAATCTGCTTCGTCATTCATGTATCGAAAGATACATGATCGCTTATGCGTGTATCACGCATGGCACATAACTGAAGTGATATTCACTTATGTGCTAATACCCTTGGGAAAGGTATGAATCCTCTTCTTCTCTCCCCAGCTATGGGTAAATAGCAGGACAGACTGGGTTCTATAGCCTTGGATGGCAACTAGTCTACCACAGAAAGAAATGGCAGCCTATTGCGGGAAAAAAATCTGCCTCGTCATTCATGTATCGAAAGATACATGATCGCTTATGCGTGTATCACGCATGGCACATAACTGAAGTGATATTCACTTATGTGCTAATACCCTTGGGAAAGGTATGAATCCTCTTCTTCTCTCCCCAGCTATGGGTAAATAGCAGGACAGACTGGGTTCTATAGCCTTGGATGGCAACTAGTCTACCACAGAAAGAAATGGCAGCCTATTGCGGGAAAAAAATCTGCCTCGTCATTCATGTATAGAAAGATACATGATCGCCTAAGAGTGTATCACGCATGACGCATAACTGACAGGTATCATGGCCCTCTTCGGAGACATTGCATCGCTGTCTGTCCCGCTCTCTCTGGTTGCCGACCACCGGTCTATGGCATTCTCAGCGTTCCTCTGTTGGACTAAGTTGCCTGAAGTATCTGTGAAGAAAATTTCAAACAATGCTATATAGCGGGATTTTTTTTATTACACTGTAGTCTAGCAGTTTATTTATATTTTTTGCTTCTCATAATTTTACTGTTTATGAATACTTTGCTTAACTTTGGGAAAACAACCATCATTTTTCAAATGCCCCTTTAGATTTTGATGTGTCATTTCCTGTCATCTGTCAAAATACTCTACAGATATTTAAAACTTCTGTACTTTTGATTTGATTTTGTTATCTACAATTTGTAACTCGTAACTTGATCTTCTCTTCTTTTTGGCAAGATATTTCTTTTTTGTTTTGTTAAATAAAACAAGAACTTGCTAACGACTCTCAACAACTTCCTATCATTCGTAGCTGTCAGCAAAACATACTTATTGTCTATCAGTTTCTTATAACAGCTTCCAAGGAACAAAAGAATTTCCCATACCAGCTAAATGACCGTTGCATTGTATTTGCAATGTGAATCAGTCGAAATCATTGTTCAGCAAAATTTCAGAGCAATCATTGTTCAGCAAAGCTTCAGCAAAATTATTGTTCAACAAAATTTCAGCAAAATCATTGTTCAGATAAATTTCAAAGTAATCATTGTTCAGATAAATTTCAAAGTAATGCTTGTTCAGCAAAGTTCCAGCAAAATTATTGTTCAAAAACTTTCAGCAAAATCATTCAGATAAATTTCAAACTAATGCTTGTTCAGCAAAGTTTCAGCAAAATTATTGTTCAACAAAATTTCCGCAAAATCATTGTCCAGTTTAAAAAAAAAATGCACAAAATGCATGACTTAAGAATTCAAGCCATTTTTGTTTTTTTGTGGGACTGACACATACCACCACTGGAACAGTCTCCTAGGGGCTGATCGTTTCTTATCGAGCCACCATCTTCAGACTGGTTGCCAATCAATGTTACTTATTCCAGCTTACCCTGCTCTTTAACTCAAAGCTGGGTGGGGAAGAGAAATATGTATATATATATATACCGTTATATGTTTCCTAAGGCTATGCAAAAGTAAACCCAATGAACTCAATCAGGATTTGAAATTTTCATTTCTCTTCTTTCCAACCGCACTTTCGGCAAAAAAGGATTTTCTATTTCAACGTTTCATTCCATTGATTAGACTGATTCTACTCTAATCTTTTCTACAAGTACACGTGTTTTTTGTTTGTTTGTTTTTTTTGTTTTTTTCCATTTTGTTCAAAATATTTTCGAATTAATCAATTTTCAAGTCCTGAGCTTTTGTTGACGCTGTTCTTAACCACTGGATTAAGTATCACCATTTCTAAATTTTGCAAACCGTTCCCGAGACATGCTTGCGCCTACTGCATATTTATAGCAATTTTTGTGATCCGCTGACAAGCTTCTGTTGCGTTTTTTACCTACAGATTAAACATGATGACGAAACAGTGTGGAATGTGTATTTCTTTTTACTGAGCCATGATTTTCATTAAAAATAAATTTAAAAAATGTTACATTTTCTTAATCATTTCATCCCAGGAAAGGCAATTAAGCCGCTAAGGCGCAAGGGGGCTACTAAATGTGGAAGAATAGAAAGAAAGAGAACAATAAAAGAACAGAAATTAAAAAGACGGAAAATCGATTGACGTTGCAGTTCAAGTTTTGATTGGAAAGGAAAACGCAAATTCACAAGCGAAAAGAAAATTTCTGGGTGCTACAAATGATAGGAAATTGTGAGCCAATTCGCTAGCAAGTTGGGGCTATTATTTAATTAAAAAAAAAATTGCTCCGGGTGAGGATCGAACTCACAACCTCCGCATTTCTTTTACTGTCTATAAGTACGGCGCGCTAACCGATTGCGCCACCAGAGCTAATCGGCCACGTATACTACATTAGGTGGTATTGTTCGTCTGGAGAAAAAGAAAACCGAAGTATTTCGAATTAAGCAAGACAAAAAAAATTGACAATTATGTATTGTAAATTACAATCGGACGAACAGCAGACATGACAGATAACACGAAAAAAAAATATCCCAGCGTCGTTGATCTAATCAACAGGTTTTAATCATTTCACCACAGGAAAGGCATTAAATCCACTAAGACGCAAAGAGTTACAAGATGTAAAATAATATGAAACTTTTGTAAAAAAAAAAAAGCTATAAAGAGGGAACAATAAAAGAACAGGAATTAAGAAGACAGAGGGTAATGATTGATATTGAATTTAAATTTTTGGAGATCAAAGTTGAAAGCATGAAGCCGGAATAGAGTTCCACAGGCGAGAAGTGAGAACAATAAAGGAAGAGGAATCAAGAAGACAGTAGATAACGATTGACATTGCATTTAAATTTTTGGAGATCAAAGTTGGCTGGAAAGCATGAAGCCGGAAGAGAGTTCCACGGGTGAGAAGTGAGAACAATAAAGGAAGAGGAAGTAAGAAGAGAGTAGATAACGATTGACATTGATTTTAAGTTTTTGAAGATCAAAATTGGCTGGAAAGCATGTAGCCGGAATAGAGTTCCACAGGCGAGAAGTGAGAACAATAAAAGAAGAGGAATCAAGAGGACAGTAGATAACGATTGACATTACATTTAAATTTTTGAAGATTAAAGTTGGCTTGAAAGCAAGACGTAAGAAGAGAGTCCGACAAGCGAGAAGTGCGTGAGAAAAAACTGTTAGCCTTCAACTTCTATTATAAAATCATGAGACCTTACCGCCAATCAAGTATTGCAATTAAATTGATAAATTTTAGGTATCATAGAGGAAGTTTACCATGAAAGTATTTATAGAAAAGGCACAGGGGAGCTACGTTACGGTGGTGAGAAAATGACTGAAGCCGAGATGTCAGCTCTTGAATCATAACATTGCATACCCTTCTTTGTATTTTATCAAGAATCTCTAACTATAAATCCGAAGCAACGGACCGTATGTGCGAGCAATATTCATTGTATAATTCCATTTATCATTGGCAAGAAAGGACACCAGTCGTCAGAAAATGAATGGTGAATAAGCACGTAGATCATACAAACGGTTTCGTTACGACATTACAGGAAGTTTACTAAGTATACCAGACATCTGACGGAAGAAGATTGATATATAATCATATAAGCCTTGAGGGGGGGGGGCAACCTTTTTGCTAAGTATGTGACGACTTAGGGTTTTAAAATCATTCATTTTGCCAACAGCATACGTATTTTTATACAAGTCAAGGTCAATATACCTGTTCTACAATATATTTTATATAGTAATATATACAATAAGATGTAAACCAAATTAATAGAAATAAACTGTTTTTAAAAGATTTTTTTTTTTTAAGTTTTTATTATTAATGGGAGTCCAACGATTGAGCAGTTTTAAAACAGTTAAATTTCTTATTTTATAATTTTTAGATTTTAAATTTTATGATATAACAATAAATGGCATCCCTCCTTCCATTTTTGCTTTTCCCCTTATGTTAGATGACGTAGGATACAAATGGGGTGTAGAGTAGGGGTCGGCAACCTTTTGCTAAGTATGTGCCGACTTAGGATTTTAAAATCATTCAGTGCGCCAACAGCATACGTATTTTTTTACAAGTCAAGGTCAATATACCTGTTCTACAATATATTTTATATAGTAATATAGAATATATATACTTTAGTATATATTAAAATTGAAACAGCTTAATATCTTCTTTGTAGTAGTTATTGGTTCGGACTTTGTGATGTCATTTGCGACTGCGTGCTGTGGGTTGCCGATCCCCTGATATAAGCAACCGAGATAATCCGACTGGTACGAAATCATCATTGTTTAATAATAAATCATGATTTTAATTGTCTTTTGTCAGAATTTCTTCAATATTTTCATTAATTTCGTCTCATTTCTATGTTGTTTGGTTACACCTCACAATAACGTAACATTGTTTGTATGTCTATCATTGAGGAACCAACATAGAAGGGGCTGATTTCAAGTGTTTCATCTTTTACGACCAGCGATAAATCTGGGAAATGGGACCCTCGAGACGGCTAACCACTTGGGCAATAAAGAATAAAATAATACGTAAATAATTGAAAACTCGCGGGAAGAAGTGACAACAAAACCGGACATTGAGAATTTCCGGTCAAACGCTTATATTGACAGTTACAATCAGGATTGAAGTAGATCAGTTCTGGACCGCCCGTTAACGTGGACAGATTATCCCTCGTGGTAATGCCGATGCTACTCGTTAGAATTCCTAACCACGCATCGTGATGTTGGTGGAAGAGTTTAGAGGAGAACTTGATCTCTTCTTCTGAGATGTCAGAAATAATAGTTGTCCCACGTGTTACCTACCAACCCACCCAGACCATGCAAGAGGGTCCGAATTCCAGTCGGGTTCAATGCGTTCATTTATGCGCAAATATCCTTAAGAAAGGTGTGAATCCATCTCCTCCCCTCCGGCTATGGGTTAAATAATAAGACTTGTATAGGTCATCGTTATTTTCGAAATATTGTTAATGCAAGATTCACACCCAAAAAAAAAAATATTCTTACAATCGAAAATATATTTCGGCTTAAAATAATACACCTAGGCTCGATAAACCGTAAAAAACAAGTCAATCAATCAATGAAACCGTGCAAGAGAATCTCTATTAAACAACTACTCTACACGCCAGCCGTTAGGTTTGGTAAAAGGATATTGTGACTCCCTCTAATCTATGATAAGAGCTCCCACTCTATTAAATGCCAATTTTCGCAAGGTAGTATTTATAAGGTAGTATTCATAATGTAGTATTTTTAAGGTAGTATATTTTAAATGTTCAATAATTTTATTGGTAACTCCTGCTATTATATAACACGCTTTTTGGTCAATATCTTGTGCAAAAGTCTCAATTTTCATAAGGTACTACTCATATAAAATATAAATTTTATTACAACCTGATTATGTATAATTATGGATCCTATACAAAGAGAGGCGAACAATTTTACAGTTAAGTTTTTATTTATTGTAAAAATAAAAGCAAATATAATGTAAGTATAATGTCTTGAAACACTATATTGAGACGTGTTCGTCTTGGCAATGTTACCACTGGGGGACCGCTAGAGTCCCACCGGTGTTTAAATAGTCTGGCGAGCGCGTTTAAAATTTTATCTGGTGCTTCTACTATATATCTTGTCTTCAGTCATTTTCCTATCGCCGTGACGTGGCTTCCCTCTGTCTTTTCTAAAAATATTTTCATGGCAATTGTTCCGAAAAACGTTCCTCCTTGACATTTCGATTCAGGGCCAGTGTAAGGATATCGTGACCCCCTCTAATCTATGAAAAGGAGCTCCCACTCTATTACGTGCCAATTTTCGCAAGGTGGTATTCATAAGGTAGTATTCCTAACGTAGTATTCCTAACGTAGTATTCATAAGGTAGTATTTATAAGGTAGTATTCATAATGTAGTATTCATAATGTAGTATTTATAATGTAGTATTCATAAGGTAGTATTTATAATGTAGTATTCATAATGTAGTATTCATAATGTAATATTTATAATGTAGTATTCATAAGGTAGTATTTATAATGTAGTATACATAAGGTAGTATTTATAAGGTAGTATTCATAATGTAGTATTCATAAGGTAGTATTCATAAAGTAGTATTTATAATGTAGTATACATAAGGTAGTATTTATAATGTAGTATTCATAAGGTAGTATTTATAAGGTAGTATTCATAATGTAGTATACATAAGGTAGTATTCATAATGTAGTATTCATAAGGTAGTATTTATAATGTAGTATTAATAAGGTAGTATTTATAAGGTAGTATTCATAATGTAGTATTTATAATGTAGTATACATAAGGTAGTATTTATAATATAGTATTCATAAGGTAGTATTTATAATGTAGTATTCATAATGTAGTATTCATAATGTAGTATACATAAGGTAGTATTCATAATGTAGTATACATAATGTAGTATTTATAATGTAGTATTCATAAGGTAGTATTCATAATGTAGTATACATAAGGTAGTATTCATAATGTAGTATACATAATGTAGTATTTATAATGTAGTATTCATAAGGTAGTATTCATAATGTAGTATACATAAGGTAGTATTTATAATGTAGTATTCATAATGTAGTATACATAAGGTAGTATTTATAATGTAGTATTCATGATGTAGTATTCATAATGTAGTATACATAAGGTAGTATTCATAATGTAGTATTTATAATGTAGTATTCATAATGTAGTATACATAAGGTAGTATTCATAATGTAGTATACATAAGGTAGTATTTATAATGTAGTATTTTTAAGGTAGTATTTTTAAGGTAGTATTTTTAAGGTAGTATATTTTAGATGTTCAATAATTTTATTGGTAACTCCTGCTATTTTATAACACGCTTTTTGGTCAATATCTTGTGCAAAAGTCTCAATTTTCATGAGGTACTACTCATATAAAATACAAAATTTATTGCAACCTAATTATGCACAATAATGGATCATAGTCAAAATAGAGGAATAATTCAACTAGAAACATTGAAAATAAATACAGTGTATCTAAATACTAATTAGAGACATGTTATAATAGATCCCCTACACGCAAGCCACCAATCTGCCGCTGTGTGGTATACCACTAGCTTCTACCGATGGTGGCCCGCTGTCGAACAGCCGGCGTGTTCGTCTCGGCAATGTTACCACTGGCGGACCGCTAGAGGTCCACCGGTGGCCCGCCGTTCATTAAATAATATTTATAACAGTCAATGTTATTTTTAGTGAGTACACGTGTTTTTTTGTATACACAAGGGCCGGTGCGTACTACCCCCGAAGAACTCGACCGGGGAGGGGAGCCTGACTGGGGGCCCCGTGCAGTTCTTTATGACCCTCGCTATCTTATCAACATTTCTATCTACATTTATTTACGTTACAAATGAAACTAAGCAAAACCGACTATAAAAGAATTAAAAATTATCGATGAATTTGACGTTGTTCTGGCGATTTTGGTTTGTTTTTTTGTTTTTTGTTTTTGTTTTTTTCGTTCAGACTCCGTAGATTTATTTTGCTCATGCTAAATCTTGAATCGAGAAAAAACAAAAAAAAAATACTGTATAAAATTCATTATTTTTTTTATCCATAACGTTGAATGAGATTAAAATTATTAACAAGAAAAATCTCAAGTTGATGCTAAAAATTGCCAAAAAACATGGTGGATTTATTTACGTATAACCCGTCTTCAACCGGGTCTTTCATAACTGGGAATTTTGCCGTTCAATTAGAGCAGTTTAACTTTAAAATCAGCCCCCCCCCTAAATAGATTAAAGATTTTCGATTTTTCACCTTCAAGGTTGTAATTTTTACAGACAATTTGGACTCAAAACCGGCAGTGAAAAATTATCAATCAAACACAAAAAAAATCATCGAAATTGGATGAAAACTATGGAAACGCATAAACAACGTCGGATCACACACACACACACACACGCGCGCGCACCCATAAATACACACACACACATACATACATACATACATACATACATACATGCACATTTTGATATATATAGATAATATTATTGTAGTAATTTAAACTATTTTTATTAAAGTTTTTATGAAAGATATATATCCACAACAGACAGTAAATAATAAAACGTTGCTGATAATTATAATGGACAGGAAGTAGTGGAGAGTCATTTTCGCCGACAATTTGGACTCCAAACCGGCTCTGAAGAATTATTTATCAAACAAAAAAAATCATCGATGGAAACTGTGGAAACGCATAAACAACATCCGATCACACACACACACATACATACACGCGTACATACACACATACATACACACACATACATAAGACACACATATACATACACATACACACACATACATACACGCATACATACACACACATACACAGACACACATATACATACACACACATAGACACACACATACAAACACATACATACACACACATACACAACACACATATACATACACACACATAGACACACACATACATACACATACATACACACACATACACAGACACACACATACATAGACCCACGTACATACACACACATACACGCACGTACATACACACACATACACGCATGCATACACACACACGCATACACACACATACATAGACACACATATACATACACACACATAGACACACACATACATACAGACACATACATACACACACACATAAATAGATACACACATACATAGACACACGTACATGTACACGTACATAGACACACGTACATAGAGACACGTACATGCACAAACATACATACACATATGCACACATACATACATACACACACAAACACATACATACGCACATACATAGATGATAACGTACATACATGCGTACATGTATAACGTACATACATATAAGTATGTCGGTGTTTGAATCTATTAGGTTGGTGCAAAAATAATAACGGTTTTTGACGTTAAAAAATACGTCAAAAACCGTCATTATTTTTGCACCAACCTAATATGTTGTTCGTTTTCAACGTCTTCAAATATTGTATCGGTGACTAAAAATCACGTCTTGACTCTGTTCCTCGGTTTTAGCCAAACACAATAATAATAATAATAATAATAATAATAATAATAATAATAATAATAATAATAATAACAACAACAACAAAATGACCTACGATGAAGAAAAGTTTAATTTCCTTTTTACTAGGTTTACAATTGAAGTAGACTAAAAAAAAAAAAAATTATGCCTAAGTTTTGATACTTTTTTTATTGTTGAAAGAAAGCATACGCCTTGGCAACATGTTGCGCTCGTCTCAAAAGCGGCAAGCATCACGTTCAAAGGTAATAACATTGACATTGAAGTAAAATTTATCTGGTACTGACCTCATGCAAATGACGTCTCATCAAAGGTGATTGGAACAGCGAAGGCGAACTGATCTAAGATCAAAGCCCAAATCTGGTGAAATGTGCCTGGAATGAACCTTGCTCAAATTAATTCGATCAATTAGACTCCCATTACATCATCAAATCTCGACTCTTTCAGGAAAATGTCCAGCCTTCGTCTCGTAACTCAAAATGTCCAAATGGCCACTTGCAGGTTTTTTTTTATCATTTCACCACAAGCAAGGCGGTAATGGCACTAAGACGTAAGAGGTCCTTCCTCTTGATGTTTCGTCCCCTCTCAGGACGTAGGTGAACATGGCTCTCCATAATTTCCTATCCCTTATAGGGTCCCAATAGATTATATCTTTCTGTTATTTCTTGTAAGCCTTTTCCCGCGCTCCATTTAAATCAAGCTCAAGTTTTCTAGGCGCTGTTTTCATCTCTCACTTGCTTTTAATCTGTCCTGTGAGTATCAGATTTTCCAAGCCCTCCTTCCTCATTACGTGTCATAGAAAACTCAACTGTCTATTCCGGATTCACTGATTTGGACACAAAAAATACCTCAGAGTGATGTCAAAATCCGCAAATAAATTTCCTTATTTAATAGTCAATTGTGCTTAGTTTAATTTGTAACGTATATAACTGTAGGTAAAAAAAAAACGCAAAGGTTGATGACATTACGAGGGTAACAAAATGGAGCCGCTAATCAGTCTTTCCCTCCAACGAGGTCGAGGAAATCGGGAGTAGTACGCGACGGCCCTGTCTCGACTGCATGAATTTAAGCGTACTAGATTGGCAATTAGGTCCCGCTGTTTTATTGTTGAATTTCTTCTTCTATGTGCCGTGGTTGTTCAGGACGTTGTCGATCATGGCTATCCTGTTTCTCTTATATTCAATTTCCCCTTTGAATATCAAAATATCCAAACCCTTTTTCCTTGTTATGTACCCCAGAAATTTAAACTGTCTCTTCGTCATGACAAATATTCCTTTTTGTTTCTATTTTTTCTGAAACTTCGTCATTGCAAATCCTTTCCCCCCACCCCACTTATAGCTTCATCAATCCATTCCCATAAATGACTTCTTCCTCGAGCAATCACTTCCTATGAATAATTTCTTTCTCTATCAACCCCTTCCTATAAATTACTTCTTTCTCTACCAATCCATTCCCATAAATGACTTCTTCATCTAACAATCACTTCCTATAAATAACTTCTTTCTCTATCAACCCCTTCCTATAAATTACTTCTTTCTCTACCAATCCATTCCCATAAATGACTTCTTCCTCTACCAATCACTTCCTATAAATAACTTCTTTTTCTATCAACCCCTTCCTATAAATTACTTCTTTCTCTACCAATCCCTTCCCATAAACGACTTCTTCCTCAACCAATCACTTCCTATAAATAAATTCTTTTTCCATCAACCCCTTCCTATAAATTACTTCTTTCTCTACCAATCCATTCTCATAAATGACTTCTTCCTCTACCAATCACTTCCTATAAATAACTTCTTTCTCTCTCAACCCCTCCCTATAAATTACTTCTTTCTCTATGTTGCGGTAGGATCCACCTAATTTGCATAGTGGAGTACCGACCATATAAATATGGTTGGTACCGGGAAGAGAGGGGAGGAATCGAGATATCCAACCAGAGACTCTACCCGACTGCGACTCAGTCAACACACATTCCAGGAACGGTCTTCCCAGGAATATACAAAAGACTATATGTAAATATTGTGTACACTTTCTTGTTTCAATACATTTTGTTCTAAGTACATTTTGTGTTGCATTATTATTCCATGCATTAGTCAAGTTTCAACACTCTACCAATCCCTCCCATAAATGGCCTCTTCCTCTACCTATCACTTCCTATAAATAACTTCTTTCTCTATCAACCCCTTCCTATAAATGACTTCTTTCTCTACCAATCCATTCCCATAAATGACTTCTTCCTCTACCAATCACTTCCTATAAATAACTTCTTTTTCTATCAACCCCTTCCTATAAATTACTTCTTTCTCTACCAATCCCTTCCCATAAACGACTTCTTCCTCAACCAATCACTTCCTATAAATAAATTCTTTTTCTATCAACCCCTTCCTATAAATTACTTCTTTCTCTACCAATCCATTCTCATAAATGACTTCTTCCTCTACCAATCACTTCCTATAAATTACTTCTTTCTCTCTCAACCCCTTCCTATAAATTACTTCTTTCTCTATGTTGTGGTAGGATCCACCTAATTTGCATGATTTCTTCCTCTACCAATCACTTCCTATGAATAACTTCTTTCTCTATCAAACCTTTCCTATAAATTACTTCTTTCTCTGCCAGTCCCTTTCATAAACGACTTCTTCCTCTACCAATCACTTCCTATAAATAAATTCTTTCTCTATCAAATCATTCCTATAAATTACTTCTTTCTCTACAAGTCCCTCCCATAAACGACTTCTTCCTCTACCAATCACTTCCTATAAATAACTTTTTTCTCTCTCAACCTCTTCCTATAAATTACTTCTTTCTTTACAAGTCCCTCCCATAAACGACTTCTTCCTCTACCAATCACTTCCTATAAATAACTTCTTTCTCTCTCAACCCCTTCCTATAAATTACTTCTTTCTCTACCAATTCATTCCCATTAATGGATTCTTCCTCTACCTATCACTTCCTATAAATACCATTTTCTATCTACCTCTTCCTATAAATTACTTCTTTCTCTACCAATCCATTCCCATAAATGACTTCTTCCTCTAACAATCACTTCCTATAAATAACTTCTTTCTCTATCAATCCCTTCCTATAAATTACTTCTTTCTCTACTAATCCATTCCCATAAATGATTTCTTCCTTTAACAATCATTTCCTATAAATGACATGTTTCTCTATCAATCCCTTCCTATAAATTACTTCTTTCTCTACCAATCCATTCCCATAAATGACTTCTTCCTTTAACAATCATTTCCTATAAATGACATGTTTCTTTATCAATCCCTTCCTATAAATTACTTCTTTCTCTACCAATCCATTCCCATAAATGACTTCTTCCTTTAACAATCACTTCCTATAAATGACATCTTTCTCTATCAATCCCTTCCTATAAATTACTTCTTTCTCTACCAATCCATTCCCATAAATGACTTCTTCCTTTAACAATCCCTTCCTATAAATGACATCTTTCTCTATCAATCCCTTCCTATAAATGACATCTTTCCCTATCAATCCCTTCCTATAAATGACTTCTTCCTTTAACAATCCCATCCTATAAATCACATCTTTCCCTACGAATCCCTTCCTATAAATGACATCTTTCTCTACTAGCAGGATACCCTGTCTTCGATCGGGTTTTTCATTACTGGGAATTTTTGTCGTTCAATTCGTTGCAGTTTAAGTTTAAAGTCAGCACACCCGATAATCAATATTAGTAGTAACAATTGGGTGCAACTGAGGCACATCCCCAATTTGGGGGGGGGTAAGAATTTGAATGGAGGGTGACCCTGAAAAGGGCCGTTTTTGTTTTCTCGATCTTGCAAAGAAGGAACCTCTTCCATGGATCGTCATAATAATAATATACGATCATTTTTATTTATAATATAATTTGTTTATAATTCTAATAATCTTTTCCGTTAGATTTCAACTCTCTAAACTGTTTTTTATAGACATTAAATTTTGCCTTTGATTTTTTGCGCAAAATGTAAAAAATCATTTTTTTTTTCGATTTTTCACATTCAAGGTCGTAATTTTTTTCAGCCAAAACCGGCACTGAAGAATTATCTACCAAAACACAAATATCGATGAAATCAGTTGAAAACTGTAGAAACACACACACACACACACACACACACACACACACACACACACACACACACACACACATATTTTGAGAATTATAGATTTCCATAAACGACTTCTCCATGGCACAGCGGATAAAGGCGTTAGATCCAGTGACACGATCCAAAGAGTGTGAGTTCGATACCCAGTTAAGGCCGTGATGAACTTGGAGAGGGGAATTAACAGGAGATAACTGACACCTGACACCCATTAAACATGGCACGTGGGACTTGCAGTGAGCGAAATAAAGAGTTCAGTTCGACATTCCAACCACCTGATGAAGGCCGGAGCGTACAACGACCGAAACGTTGTAATAATTATGGCGACAAAGATAGGGACAATAGTCCGAATAATGTAAACAATGTACATAATACCTCATTTTCGAAATATATACAAAAAAATCATATTCGAAACAAACAAATTAAAGTTAAGAAAACCATATCAGAAAACGTCTCTGTTCTCTTTTCAGTAAAAAGTACACAGAATACGTCTCCACATAATGAGAAAAGACAGCTTGGAGAATATGACACTCACAGGACATATTGAAGGAAAGAGGGACAAATAGAAATAGTAATCTACCTAAGAATCTTGTAAATGGATGACAGTTCAAGGATTGGAAACAATGACAAAAAAAAAAAAAGAAATATTGCTGAAAACTGCAATTGATATGAAGTTGTTGAAAGCCAATTAGTTACCAACCATATTATTGCCTATTATTTAAGAAAAAAAAAACTGCTCTGGGTGAGGATCGAACTCACAGCCTCCGCATGCCTCTTACTGTCTATAAGTACGGCGCGCTAACCGATTGCGCCACCAGAGCTGTTACGGAATACAATCCATATCAATGCCATATGTTTGATACAGGATTTCTGAAATTTATTCTTAGATAAAAACTTTTTTTTCAAAATTAATCAATAAAATCAATTTTATTGCTGTGTTTTATTTTTCTTTAAACAAAAACGTACATTTGCAATATTTGTCATTTTGTTAATAGTGGCGGCTTAGTCAAGTAAAGTCTAAGAAAATATAATGGACTTACACTACAAAGATTCCTTTTCTTAAAAAAATCTTGAAGTTTTTTTTTAACAAGAACAAAATCTTATGTCGACAGAGAAATTATAAAAACAATGTCTTTTCTGAAAATGTAACATTTGTTAATATATTGATCTCTGCTGCCCTGTCCACTTTATTGGCTTAAGAAAACAACGTGACATGAATTATAAAATATATCTATATATCTATCTATCTATCTATCTATCTATCTATATATATATATATATATATATATATATATATATATATATATATATATATATATACTACATATACATATACATATATACATACATATACATACATATATATATATATATACATACATACATATATATATACATACATACATATATATATACATATATATATACATATATATATATATATATATATATATATATATATATATATATATATATATATATATATATATATATGTATATATGTATATATATATATATATATATATACATACATATATACATATATATATATATTAGAGTTTATTTTGACCGCCATGTGCGGAGTGGCCGGTTAGCTCAGTTGGTTAGAGCGTCGTGCTAATAACGCGAATGTCGTGGGTTCGAGCCCCATACTGGCCAATGTAATGGCTTTTTTTTCTTTTTTTTGTTTTCAATAATGGATGTTTTCTTTATTGCTGTTATGATTGTCTCCATAAAAAGTTAATTGTTAGCCATATTTTATTTTTTAAAATTGATTTTTAAACTATTTTCTTACTCTTCTGTTTTTACTCTTTAAACACCTACAGATGCAGTAGGGGTGAGTTGAATTGGTTTGTTTAACGATTATCCCCACCTTATGGGTCATTTAATGTCGAAATTTAATTTTTCTGTGATCATCTTTTTTTTTTTTTTTTTTTTTTTTCTTCCCTACCCACTCCGAAAAAAATGTATTGCTGGAAATTTTTCATTACTACGAAAATGTATTACTGATAACTTTTTTTTAATGTATTTTTAAATTTTCATGCCTTGGCCCCACTTTGGGTGTTCACTGTTTGCACATAGCTGGAGCCCTAACAGGTGCTACCACCCTCGGTCAAGATGGATTTTGGAACAACGACAATTAAGAGGTACTTACACGCTCCTCAAAACCTTCAAAGTCCCGATCAGAGGCCTTGCTCCCAGATGTAGTTTATTGTCATATTCATGGGCAAGAAACCCTCCCACCGGCCCTATATATATATATATATATATATATATATATATATATATATATATATATATATATATATATATATATATATATATAGGCTATATATATATATATATATATATATATATATATATATATATATATATATATATATATATATAGGGCCGGTGGAAGGATTTCAAATATATATATATATATATATATATATATATATATAATCGGTATCGCCCCAAGCAAGGCAGTAAAGCCACTAACACTCAAGGAGTTACAGGGTGTGGAGAAATTAGGAACAGAGTCATTAGTAATGAGCGAGAAGGGAAAAGAGTAATCAGGAGGACAGAAGATAGCGATTGACATTGCATTTTAATTTTTTCAGGTTAAAGTTGGCTGGAAAGTATAGAATCGGAAGGGAGTTCCACAAGCGAGAAGTGCGAGAAAAGAAACCGTTAGCGTAGAACTGAGGGCTAAATGTAGCCAGCTAAACTGTAAACTGAGGAGATCTCGACGCCATTCTAGTATTGCGCTTAAAGTCATAAAGTCTAGGTACCATAGCGAAAGGCACACCCGAACAATTACCACGAAAGTATTTTTAAAGAATGCACAAAGAGGCAACCTTATGGCTGTAGGCAAGTTACTGAAGTCGAGTCGCCAGATCAGGATCAGTAATATTGCTGTTTCTTCTTTGGATCTTATCAAGGAACTTCAAGTAGATAGCAGAGGCACCGGGCCATAGATGGCAGCAATTTTCTAAGTATGGACGAATTGTAGACTTATAGATATGCAAGACAGATTCCGGAGAGAAAAATTGTCTTGCCCAACACAGTGAACCGACTTTTTTAGATGCTGATCTAGCAATGGATTCAATATAGTATTTCCACTTCATGCCATTTTTGAACGTTAGCACTAGAAGGCGTAATGAGTCATTTTCTTGGAGGCTAGCATCAGCCATGCTAGTGGAAGGCAGAAAGGGCTCTTTCAGATGATTAATGGAGAGAAGTTTAATTTTGGCGGCGTTAAAATTGACAATCCATTTTTGGCCTCAGTTAATTACGGTCTTCAGGTCATTTTGTGCACCAGCTGCCATTTTAACCTTGCCTGGATGATCAGCCTTACTATCGAGTTAGGAGTAAATGGTAGTGTCGTCAGCATTGATGGTAATTTGAGAGCTGATGTCACCGAGATTGTTGTTAATGAAGATTGAAAACAGCGTGGGACCAAAGATGGTGCCCTGAGGAAATCTGCTTTAGCACGAAAAGATGTAGACAAGTCACCGTTCAAGACAAATTTCCTTTCCCGATTTGATAGAAACGAATTGATCAGCAAAAAAGATACCGTAATCTTTCAGCTTGTGGAGAAGACCTGAATGCCAGACCCTGTCAAAGGCTTTTGAGATGTCCAATGCAACAGCCCGGGCTTCGCTGTTTTTTTTTTGTTTTTTTTTTTTTTATTTACAGCATGATATACTCTTTCCAGAATTATCGTCAGTACATCAGCAGTTGATCTGGAAAAACGAAAGACATATTGTTTTTCTGAGAAAAAGCCCTGTGATGAGAGATGATGAACTAATTCAGCATTGATTAGGGCCTGTAGAAGTTTCCCGAAAAGGCGTAGAAAGCTAATAGGCCGATAATTGGAAGGGGAGAACAGTTCACCAGAGTTCTTAAAAGCTAGAACAACAGCTGATGACTTCCAGTAGGTAGGAAAGCAGGGAATAGCGAGGCATTTATTATACAGTTTAGAGACAACTGGAGCTAATTTGGGAGCACACTTCTTAATGACTATTACAAGGATGACATCAGGTGAGCATGCTTTGTGTGGGTCAAGATTAGAAAGGATAGCAGAAATCATGGAAGGGTTTGTATGCATATCACTCAACAGAGAATCACTTCGAAGTGGGAAGTTAGGCAAAGATACTCCTATGAGTTAAGAGCAGAGTGAGTAAAATTTGCCGGCAAAGCATTCGGCTTTATCAGCAAAGGATGATAACACCTCAAATCGATTGAAGAGGGGAGGAATTGAGACATTGCCCTTATTTAATACCCTATTACAGGGACACCAGTAGGCTATATAGTATCTCATTCTCTCAGCAAACAGGGACTTAGCTTCTTCTTCTTCTTCAACATCTTACATTTGGTACAAGCAGTAGCAAATAGGCACCTGTTATGACGAGAGCTGTCACGCTGGTATCGCCGGAAATAGTGCTTCCTTTGTGCGATGGCGGCCGAGCATGCAAGTATGAGCCGTGGAGTGGATCGCGGTTTCGCCTGGTATTTCAGTGAAAGAATGAAAGCGACCAAGAAGTGCAAGCGTCAGAGGCGCAATTTTCAATGTCATTTTCAGGGGCGTCACGGAGAAACTCCCTGAATGAGTTCCAATCAGCGGTAACGGAAAGAGGTCTTATGGACAGGGGTTTCCTGTTTATTGGATGGCTCGAGGGCGTTATCAGTAGCTACCACAGAATGAGGAGAGTATTATAAAGTTCGGTGGAGAGGAGGTAAGAAACAGATCCAATACAGAAGTATGTTGCTCCTTATATATATATATATATATATATATATATATATATATATATATATATATATATATATATATATATATATATATATATAAAATAATATAATATATATATATATATATATATATATATATATATTATAAAAACATTATAAAATATAAAAATAAAATTCTTAAAATTCCCGTTCCTCGCTGTAGGACGATAGCTTAGGTTATCTCTGATTGAAGAAATCGATCGGGTTTCGATCCCGGCTTGAAGCAATCGGACGTCTAGCCACACTGAAGAGCGAAACTGTCTGTGGATGACAATAAATATATATATACATATTCATCTACAGACAGACTGTTTTCGAGTAAGCCTCTCTTTTCTAGGGTAGTTACTCAGCTTGCTCAGGTACATTGCATCTGCAACTATGCCATACTGTAGCTACTGACGCTTAGTTACAGTGTCTTGAAGAGAACGCATGATCTATCATGATCAGCACTCAGCAACTTGCATGACGCGGTTAGCTGACCAAGTATTAAAAGTGGATATAGAAGTTAACACTTAGAGGCGACAGTCTGTTTCATGCTAGGCCATGACGATTGCATCTAGCATGAAACATGAAACAGACTGTCGCCTCTAAGTGTTGACTTTTATGTTCAATTTTATATTTACATACGCTCTATCTCTGATATTGAGCACTTTATTCCATAAATATAGCACACCTTAAGACTATATTTCTTTATATATGTGTGTGTGTCTGTGTCTTTGTGTGTGTATAGGAATAAAATGTTGCTGCCGACACCTGAGTTTGAACATAGATCGCCAGTGAGCAAACACAGGCGATCCCATTATTGAATTAAGTGGATCACGTGACAATAAAGGAAACGCACTAGTAGAAAGTATCGCGGCGATTCAGTCAGTTAGGCGCAATACGTGATACATGACTGACGAGGCAGATTTTCCCGCAGTAGGTTGCCATTTCTTTCTGTGAATGGCTAGCCATTCAAGGCTATAGAATCTGTCCTAGCCGGTTGGGGTGGGGAAGAAGAGGATTCATACCTTTTCCAAGGGTATTAGCAAGTGAATGTAATGGATTCCACTGGAATTCGAACTCGGCTCTCCGATCAATCCGAGCCGCTATCCATTACTCCACCGTGCCTCCCTATCGTGACGACTAAAGATCGCTCTTCTAGTCTATCCTTTATTATTATTTGGATCGCTATTTCTCCTCTATTCTATATCACTATGGAGCGCTATTCTCTACTCTATTCACTATACTGTTCCTCTGGTCAGATCACTATACTGTTTATTATTCAAGCGAGTATTATGAGAGTTTTATTCGAAGGCGTTTGACACCAGTATTGTTCAACGGTGTTACTATATAGTTGTATCTGCGATTACAAAGTCTCTACTTGTTATGTAGTGGTTTCACAGTGGAGGCTTGTATTTGTTCTAAGTCAGTCCTAAAATAGGTTCGACGTACAAAACGTTAGGAACTTGATATAATAGTAATCGTATAATCAGTAATCTAGTTGTGGTGGCTGATACTTTAGTATCCGACTGACGGTCGTCCGACATCAACTGACTGACCCACTCACTGCGCGACTCAGCGACTGCAACTATTCCTACTTATTATAGGTGGGAAAGTCTATTAACTATAGAATGGGTGTGTTCCTCTATAACACTCCTACAACGAGCATTTACGAAAGTGACAACTAGTATTCGTTGACATCGAAAAAAAAACTGTCACCTTAATAGATAATCTACATTGTTTGATTGTTAATCTTTCCATGGTTGAAATTGCCAAAGACTTAAGTTGTTAAATCTGAAAGAAAAAGAAAAAAATCATTGGACGCTTAAACTTTATTCACATTTAAAATCGGTCCAATTAAATGGAACACCCTAAAACTGTTTTGGGATTCGCAGATATTTTATTTGGTTTCAACGAACGTTATCAATGTGGTTTTACAGGAAAGCATTAACAACTGTGAAATATTCTGTCAAAAGATTTAAAAACATAAAATGAAAAAATAAGATAAATTACTATTGTCCTCATCTTTGTCGCCATATTTATTACAACGTTTCGACCTTTCAGTATCTGCCTATATTTCTGAGGTAAGGTATTATGTACACTATTTACATTATTCGGACTATAGTCCTCATCTTTGTCGCCATATTTATTACAACGTTTCGACCTTTCAGTATCTGCCTATATTTCTGAGGTAAGGTATTATGTACACTATTTACATTTTTCGGACTATTAGAAAATGAAAAAATAAGATCAATTAGATAATATTTCAAGTTTATTATTGTCTGGCCGGTTAGCTCAGTTGGTTAGAGCGTCGTGCTAATAACGCGAATGTCGTGGGTTCGAGCCCCATACTGGCCAAAACTTTTATTTGTTTTTTCCCGTTCACAAAAAATATTTACTAGACGTTTCAATCTTCGTCGAATAATTTCAAAATAACATTAAGCTTACATTAAAAAACTATATTTATTTACTTTCAGATTACGATCCTTATCTTTATTATTAACAATTCGTCCATTTTGTCCCATCGATTGATCAGTGAATTTTGACTTCGGGGAATAGATGGATCCCGTTCATGTATTGTCAAGGGATATCGCTTCTTGTTGTTATTTCGTACTTTAGAAATGGTTAGATTTTGTTTTGACTGAGCTGTCAACCATCTTCCGTACATTCATGAAATTTAAAAAGCTTTGAAAAACCAATGACGTCCTCACTTTTTATATATAAACACGTGCATCAAAATATATCCTACTTTGCCTTGATAAAGTCACTAAGTCCTTCAGAGAACGAAACGCGTCAGCTAAGAATAGTTTTTCCTCTTGTCTTTTTTATTTATTTTGTTCCTTTACAGATACACATATTTGCATATATATATATACATATATATATATATATATATATATATATATATATATATATATATATATATGTGTGTGTGTGTGTGTGTGTGTGTGTGTATTTAGGCAGCAAATTCTCTTTTAGGCATGTCTGATTGAATAAATTACAGACATTATGTCTGCTAATTAACAACAAAATCCGTTCATACTCATGAATAACCTTCGTGAAAGGATGAGAGAAATATTCTATAGCTGTTTAAATTTCTTTTATTTTCATTTTCCATGTACTTTCAATATCAATACACGGAATTTTAATGTCTTTAATTTATTTAATCAGACATGCCTAAAAGAGAATATGCGCGCGTGTGTGTGTGTGTGTGTGTGCGCGCGTGTGTGTAAAATTAAAACCCAAGTATGCAGTGACCGGCCACAACTGCTAGTTTCATGCGTTTGCAAGCAATCATCAGCCGGTCGGTGGCTATAGTTTTGTAGAATGAGTAGCATCAGACGAGTTCAATATGGCGGACCAACCAAACCCACCCTGACGTTTGTGTGTGTGTGTTTTTGTGTGTGTGTGTGTGTGTGTGTGTATTTGTGCGTGTGTTTGTGTGTGTGCGTGTGGAGAGAGTGAGGGTTGGTAACCGATCCGGTTCATACCAAAAATAGCCGAAAACGAAAAAATAAATTCTACCGAGAAAGGCTTGTTGTTTTTATCACAATATTTCTTCTGGCCTTCACCTGTAGCTTAAGTGACACAACGCAGAGAAGATTTAAACGAAACGTCAATAACAGTTGGAAAGAGCGTAGCGCTAATAATCCGTATAATTGCTAATGTTAAATATTAGTGGAGTTTTTTTTTGCGGGGCGGGGGGGGGGCTTTTTACTCGTAGCGAAAATCAGATTGATATTTTAACAGAATATGCATTTTCTTTACGAGTTGATATTTAAAAAAAAAAAAAAGAAAAAGCACCATCTCTGACGGGATTCGAACCCGCGACCTCTGGATTAGAAGTCCAGCGCGCTATGCACTGCGCTACAGAGACTAAACAATACATGCACCATCCGAAGACTATTATGAGTCAAATTAACCTTATCTCTTCACGAAGTCTGTTATGTCCGAGCAAATTTGGCAGGCGATGTCATAACAACGAAATGTAAATAGGTAAGATTAATCTCGATTAAAAAATATTAATAAACATTTAAATTTAATAGTGAAGTTGTACAGAAATCTCACCTGTTGCTAAATGTTACACCATCTGTGCCCACACTTAAATTTTTTTAACATTTTTTTTCTTGCTTTTACTTTTTTTTTGACTTTGAAAGAAAGAGCCTTGAGCCACTGATAACCCTATTTTTTTCTGGTTTTTGCTTTTACAAAACAACAGACGAATATATATATATATATATATATATATATTATCAGTGGTGGATCTAAAAGTAAAACTAATGAAGTTTTAAGCTTCAGTGTTCCTAATCCTAGAGAGCCCCCGATGTAACTTTTTTAACAAATTATTTTTTTTAACAAAATCTATGGTATTTCTTTAGTGTTTGTTTTATTAAAATAAGGCTACTTTAGTGATAGAATCATAAGCCAATTGGTTGAGGTAGCTCATGTTGAGCTTAGAATATGCTGTAAAACACATTTCATATGGCTTTATATACCCCTGTAATTTGTCCAATTTCAAAACTTTCCTGGGGGATTGCAGCGACCGAATCTTCAGCTGGAGACACTCGTTGAGCTCAACAGAATCTGTTCATAGCCTTGTAGGAATATTATATTAATTATAAATAAATTAAAATAAAATATTAAATAATAATGAAAATTATAAATAAAACAAAAAACCAACATAAAAGCGTTGTATAAAATAAATTAAATAAAAATTAAAAATAACAAAAATACTCCCAGCTTGCAACAAAAACTGTTAAATTAAATTCCATCTTTCCACCACGAACCTTGGTACGGGCAACACGTGTCCAACTTCTTACTGTGATATAGTTTGTAATACTACGGAGTAAATTCTCCCTTTTATCACATGTACCATAAAACAAAATAAAACAATTAAAAATACATTAAAAAATAAAATACATTAAAACAATTAAAAATACATGCACACAAAAATATAAATAAATTGTAAGAAATTAACATACAATTTACCGTGATTTTCCTGTTATTCCTGCACGTTTCTTTTTATGCTTAGTATGCTTTTAACTCCATTAATACGAAACTAATTTCTCCTGCTATGTAGTGAGTGGACCCCCCACAACATTATGGTGACTGCCGACGTGCATAACAAAAAAAAAAACCTATTCACACACAGCCTACATTATTGCAGTTGGATCATTGAATCCATTGCTGTTGGTTGCCAAGGGGTCCCCATATCTATTTAAACATTAGGGCCCAAAAAATGAAGATCCTCCACTAGTTACACAATTTGGAACATTTCTATTATATTTATTTATTTTGGTAAGTACAATCAAACCTTACTCAATGACCGGCTTCCATTCCAATGACCTGGTCGCTAAACAAGCTAGTTGCTAAGTGAGAAGTTCTAGTTGACTGCTATTTCAGACATACTATATGTGTAATGGGGTTGTGTCAACCAGATTCAGATAGTTTTAATGTTGCACCCAGTGACGGATCTAGTATGAAGGTAAAGCTTCAGCGCCCCTAATCCCAGAGGGGCCGCTGAAGTAACATTTTTTAATGTGCGAATTTTTCAACAAAATCGATGTTGTTGTTTCTTAAAATAAAGTCATTTTAGTGACAGAATCATAAATCAATGGGTCACCTTAGAATATGCCCTCATTCCCATTTTTATATGGCCTCAAAATTCCTCTGTAATTGCTCAAATTTCAAAATTTTGTTGGGGGATTGCACTACCCAGACCTCCAGCTCTCTGGGTTCATCAAGAAAAGTTTTTTTTTTTTTGTTTTTCTTTTTTGTTTTTTTGACTAGCCTAAAATGAGACCCTATTTCATTTTTGTCTTAAAACTAATTTTGACAGTTGGATCATTAAATCTATTGTCATTGGCTTCCAAAGGGTCCCTGTGTCTGTTCAATCATCAGGGCCCCAAAAATGTAGGTCCGCTATTAATTACACCATTTGTAACATCTCTAATTTATTTATTTATTTTTGTAAGTACAGTCAAACCTTACTTAATGACCAGCTTCCATTCCAATGACCTGGTGGCAAAACAAGCTAGTTGCTAAGTGAGTTCTAGCCGATTGCTATTTCAGCTTACTATATGTGTATTGGGGTTGCGTCAACCAGATTCAGATAGCTTTAACGTTGTAACCAGTAATTAATCTCACTTATTATAAAACCCAGGTTTTGTGTGTGTGTGTGTCTGTACGTTTATATATTGGATCGGATTTCCTACATTTTTCAACCGATTTCAACAAAACTTCACAGGACTACGTAAAATTACCTTGCGGTGGTTCTGACAGCGCCAAAAATTGGAAAAACACAATTGTTTTTGCACAAAAAAAAATTGAAAACACGATTAAGAGGCATTAATTAAAGGGGGACTCATATCGAGTTATACTTATAAAACCCAGGTTGTTTGTGAGTGTGTGTCTGTGTTCGTTTATATACGGGATCGGATTTCCTACATGTTTCAACCAATTTCAACAAAACGTCACTTTTTTTTTTTGGCAGGTAGTGTTTCTTAATGTCTCACTTTTTTCTTTATTTTTACATTCAGAATGCTTTAAAAATTCCATTTACAAGACAATTGTTTATAATAAAATTCTATTCAATCGGTAGACTCATAACGATTGAAAACAATGTTTTTGTTTGAGTTTGGGTTTGACCAATTCGTAAAAAAGAAAAAAAAGAGACATGCGTGTCCGTCAACCTTAAACAATAATCTTTGTCAATTTTATTTTTCAGTCTTTATGATGGTCGATACTTGATCTATCTCTTACTGTTACATCCCCGGGCAACGCCGGGCTCTACTGCTAGTCTACTATAAAACTAATGAAGCTTAAGCTTTAGGGCCCCTAATACCCGAGAAGGCCCTGAAAACCTTTTTTGAATTTTTCAAAAAAATCGATGTTTTTTTCAAGTGTTTGTTATTAAAATAGGATAAAACCATTTTAGTGATAGAATTTTAAGCCAATGGATTGAAGTAGGTAATGTTGGTTGTATGTAATATCCTCTGGTACACATTTCATATGGACACAAATATTCCCCTATAACTGGTCAAATTTCAAAATAAATTTCCGAGGCTTGCAGCGACCGAACTTCGAGATATACGGACTCGTCTAGCTCACCAGAATCTGTTCATAGCCTACATTTTAGAATTTGGATCTTCGAATCTATTGTTGGTTTCGAAGGTGCCGCAATATCTGTTCAGGCCTCAGTACCCAAAAATTGAAGATCCGCCACTGCATGTTATGTTTTCTTCTAAGAAAATACCTTAAAAATATATGAATTGTCTAACAAAATAGATTAGTCATTAAAAAACTAAGATATACCCGGCATAACAGCAAAATTGTCCAAGTCTTGTGACACAATGGGATAATTGTCCATCCCAAAAAATATTTAATACCTAAAAAACTACTAAAACTTTCTTTTTTCCAGATTTTCAGATAAGACGTTTAGCCATCTTGACGCTATTTATCGTAAGAATCACTGAAAAGCCCTGAGTTATTCAGCTAAAAAGAGAGCAGGTTATAATCGTTTTGTGCCAGACGCACGTTTTTCCAACTGAGCAATGGCGAGAGGAAAAAGATAATTCAGGTCTTCAGTAATGGTACCAGCATTTATACGCTGGCTTCCCTCTTCAAAGTCCATTCAAGATCCATCAAAAGAACAGAGAATATTTCTAAAAAAAAGGGGAATAGTAAAGGAAAACAGGATCAAGGGGGTCACAACAGAAAGAGGGATCATCGTTTCAGCTTAGAAGAGATCCAACTCAATCCATAAGACGTTTGGCACGCGACAGAAGAGTTTCAGCTATGACAGTCCCAAGAGTACTGAAAAAAAGTCTTGAAAATGAAATCGTATGTGAAATCTGTGTGGCACCTTGTTCTTCCAAGACAGAAAGTTAGAAAGTTAGAGTGGCTGAAGATCATCTTGAATAAGGTAGTAAATGATACTGGAATAATATATATATATATATTTAAGTTATGAAAAACTTGGTAATCCGTATGGGTGATCCCAAGGAGGATGAAAACCTGAGAGCTCAATGTAAATCCAGAGCTAATATTTTAAAGAAAAATTTTGGGAAGTGCTATCTGATGATCCGGCGTCCTTTAAAAGGGCTCTGGTTAAATAAATTATTATAATGGAACCTTAAAAATGGTCCGTTTTTATTATATATATATTTTAACTTTATTTGTATACTTCATAAGCTTCCGACCCTTAGCTATGATTAATTAATAATGATGAACATGTCATTTAATTTTATGATCGATTTCATCGCTATTCTTCTGTTAATCTTCGAGAGTAATTATGCATTCTTATTGCTTAAAGTAGAGTCCAATAGTGTTATAAAAACCTCGGAGAATTCCACTAAGATATCCTTAATCATTTTATAAGATACAACGGTTCAAAAGTAAAACTAACAAATGGACAATTTTGCTGTTACTTTCATTTTTAATTAAAGAACGGAGAACTCTTCAATTATTTCCGAAGAATAATTCAGATTAAATTTCAACTTTGCATAAATTAATAAAACTATAACCCGTTTATTCTTCATAAAAGATAAAGAATTAAATTAGTATATCTCAATGTTTAAAAGAAAAAGAATAAATTATTAAATAAACATTTTTAAAGATTGTAAAAATTAAAAAAAAAAAACAACATACGTGTATATTAGTGACGTAAACAGTTTGAAGCATGTCATTTGGAAACCACTGCCCTGTGGAACTGACTTGTCAACAAGATGTTTCCCTGATCACTGCAATCTTAAACGTGTTCAAGAATTAACCGTTATCTTCCCCGCCTACCCAGATAAACTCCCCCTTAACGTAAACCTCTACCTCGAGTGGCACCGGGCCTTGTTCAAGGTGAACCTTTTTGCCAAAAAAAATGTCTTTTCTATGTGACTATCAAAGCGAAAGTAGAAAAACACGGAACAGCCGACTTCTCAACTGCACGTCTTTTCGGTATTTTCAAGCAAAAGTAGCGGACGAAGGCTGTTCATGTATTTATATCTTATTAATCACCACAGACCAGCGTGAAGCAGAGTGGCGCAGTGGAAGCGTGCTGGGCCCATAACCCAGAGGTCCGTAGATCGAAACTACGCTCTGCTAAAGGTAATTTTTTTTTTTTGCTTTATTTATTGCATGAAGTTAAAATGGAACAGCTCAAGATATAAACATTAAAGTGCGAACACTGACCAAATTCAAGCAAGTACAACTATTTAAATGTCGTTTATTCAAAGTATCCTTCTTTAAAAAAACAAAAAACAAGTTTCTTCGTTGTGGTCAGTTTGTTTTTCTCTCTGTGATTAGATATATAGCGGGGACTTTTTAAATTGGGTGTAAAATTATAAAAGCTCTTATTTGACCTTTGAACGTGTTGACAAGTAAATTGTATTTTCGTTGTACTTTAAGCAAAAAGTAAATACCTTATTTTCCGGCTTACAAGAAGACGCACCCTAATATTGGAAAGAAATTTCTAAGAAAAAAGAAAGTCATTCCCACACAACAACACATTCACCATGCGTCCTTCACATACTGGCGCCACGTATCTGTCTATATTTCTGAGATGAGGTATTATGTACACTATTTACATCAATCGTCCGATTTTGACTTACATTCGTCTTGTAAATAATGTCATAATAGATTATTCCATCTTAAATAAATCGATAATGTTTTGCGGCATTTTTAATATCAACTTGAGATTCTTCTTGTTAAAATGTTAATAACGCATTCAACATTAGGAATAAAAAAATAATGAATTTTATATCGTGTTTTTAGGCTTAGCATAAACAAAACAAATTCACATACTTGGATAAAAAAAAACAACCTTAGAATAACATCGAAATCTGCGAAAATATGTCAGCGTTTAATAATCGGTCGTGCTTAGTATTTTAACATATTTTTAACTATAGGCAGAACAAAAGCAAACGTTGATAAGATAGCGAGGGTCATAAGACACTGGCAGCGGTCTCCAGTCAAGTTGAGGGGTTCAGTGGTATCATGCACTGGCACTTGAACCTTGTATTAAGTGAAAAATGTTAAAAAAAAAAGAAGAAACATTCGTTTAGTTAGTTAGATAAAAAAAAACAATGTTATTTTAACAGCACCGCGATGACGTAAAAAAAAAAGATTTTAACCAAAATTTCTAGCGTCTTAGAAAATATTAAAAAATTTCAAAAAATAATTAAAATATACTTTGGTCTTTCATTTTAATAATAGCATAAGCATTTTGACGATAAAACTTTATTTTCGTTAAGTTTGTGGAATTTTTTTATTACGCTATGCTGTTTTCCCGCGAAAAAGTGGAGGTACCTACCTCATCTCAGAAATATAGACAGATACGTGGCGCCAGTATGTGAAGGACGCATGGTGAATGTGTTGTTGTATGGAAATGGCTTTCTTTTTTCTTAGAAATTTCTTTCCAATATTAGGGTGCGTCTTCTTGTAAGCCGGAAAATAAGGTATTTACTTTTTGCTTAAAGTACAACGAAAATACAATTTACTTGTCAACACGTTCAAAGGTCAAATAAGAGCTTTTATAATTTTACACCCAATTTAAAAAGTCCCCGCTATATATCTAATCACAGAGAGAAAAACAAACTGACCACAACGAAGAAACTTGTTTTTTGTTTTTTTAAAGAAGGATACTTTGAATAAACGACATTTAAATAGTTGTACTTGCTTGAATTTGGTCAGTGTTCGCACTTTAATGTTTATATCTTGAGCTGTTCCATTTTAACTTCATGCAATAAATAAAGCAAAAAAAAAAAATTACCTTTAGCAGAGCGTAGTTTCGATCTACGGACCTCTGGGTTATGGGCCCAGCACGCTTCCACTGCGCCACTCTGCTTCACGCTGGTCTGTGGTGATTAATAAGATATAAATACATGAACAGCCTTCGTCCGCTACTTTTGCTTGAAAATACCGAAAAGACGTGCAGTTGAGAAGTCGGCTGTTCCGTGTTTTTCTACTTTCGCTTTGATAGTCACATAGAAAAGACATTTTTTTTGGCAAAAAGGTTCACCTTGAACAAGGCCCGGTGCCACTCGAGGTAGAGGTTTACGTTAAGGGGGAGTTTATCTGGGTAGGCGGGGAAGATAACGGTTAATTCTTGAACACGTTTAAGATTGCAGTGATCAGGGAAACATCTTGTTGACAAGTCAGTTCCACAGGGCAGTGGTTTCCAAATGACATGCTTCAAACTGTTTACGTCACTAATATACACGTATGTTGTTTTTTTTTTTTAATTTTTACAATCTTTAAAAATGTTTATTTAATAATTTATTCTTTTTCTTTTAAACATTGAGATATACTAATTTAATTCTTTATCTTTTATGAAGAATAAACGGGTTATAGTTTTATTAATTTATGCAAAGTTGAAATTTAATCTGAATTATTCTTCGGAAATAATTGAAGAGTTCTCCGTTCTTTAATTAAAAATGAAAGTAACAGCAAAATTGTCCATTTGTTAGTTTTACTTTTGAACCGTTGTATCTTATAAAATGATTAAGGATATCTTAGTGGAATTCTCCGAGGTTTTTATAACACTATTGGACTCTACTTTAAGCAATAAGAATGCATAATTACTCTCGAAGATTAACAGAAGAATAGCGATGAAATCGATCATAAAATTAAATGACATGTTCATCATTATTAATTAATCATAGCTAAGGATCGGAAGCTTATGAAGTATACAAATAAAGTTAAAATATATATATAATAAAAACGGACCATTTTTAAGGTTCCATTATAATAATTTATTTAACCAGAGCCCTTTTAAAGGACGCCGGATCATCAGATAGCACTTCCCAAAATTTTTCTTTAAAATATTAGCTCTGGATTTACATTGAGCTCTCAGGTTTTCATCCTCCTTGGGATCACCCATACGGATTACCAAGTTTTTCATAACTTAAATATATATATATATATTATTCCAGTATCATTTACTACCTTATTCAAGATGATCTTCAGCCACTCTAACTTTCTAACTTTCTGTCTTGGAAGAACAAGGTGCCACACAGATTTCACATACGATTTCATTTTCAAGACTTTTTTTCAGTACTCTTGGGACTGTCATAGCTGAAACTCTTCTGTCGCGTGCCAAACGTCTTATGGATTGAGTTGGATCTCTTCTAAGCTGAAACGATGATCCCTCTTTCTGTTGTGACCCCCTTGATCCTGTTTTCCTTTACTATTCCCCTTTTTTTTAGAAATATTCTCTGTTCTTTTGATGGATCTTGAATGGACTTTGAAGAGGGAAGCCAGCGTATAAATGCTGGTACCATTACTGAAGACCTGAATTATCTTTTTCCTCTCGCCATTGCTCAGTTGGAAAAACGTGCGTCTGGCACAAAACGATTATAACCTGCTCTCTTTTTAGCTGAATAACTCAGGGCTTTTCAGTGATTCTTACGATAAATAGCGTCAAGATGGCTAAACGTCTTATCTGAAAATCTGGAAAAAAGAAAGTTTTAGTAGTTTTTTAGGTATTAAATATTTTTTGGGATGGACAATTATCCCATTGTGTCACAAGACTTGGACAATTTTGCTGTTATGCCGGGTATATCTTAGTTTTTTAATGACTAATCTATTTTGTTAGACAATTCATATCGTTTTAAGGTATTTTCTTAGAAGAAAACATAACATGCAGTGGCGGATCTTCAATTTTTGGGTACTGAGGCCTGAACAGATATTGCGGCACCTTCGAAACCAACAATAGATTCGAAGATCCAAATTCTAAAATGTAGGCTATGAACAGATTCTGGTGAGCTAGACGAGTCCGTATATCTCGATGTTCGGTCGCTGCAAGCCTCGGAAATTTATTTTGAAATTTGACCAGTTATAGGGGAATATTTGTGTCCATATGAAATGTGTACCAGAGGATATTACATACAACCAACATTACCTACTTCAATCCATTGGCTTAAGATTCTATCACTAAAATGGTTTTATCCTATTTTAATAACAAACACTTGAAAAAAACATCGATTTTGTTGAAAAATTCAAAAAAGTTTTTCAGGGCCTTCTCAGGTATTAGGGGACCTAAAGCTTAAGCTTCATTAGTTTTATAGTAGACTAGCAGTAGAGCCCGGAGTTGTCCGGGGATGTAACAGTAAGAGATAGATCAAGTATCGCCATCATAAAGACTGAAAAATAAAATTGACAAAGATTATTGTTTAAGGTTGACGGACACGCATGTCTTAATTAGTTTTATTTATTTATTTTTTTTTACGAATTGGTCAAACCCAAACTCAAACAAAAACATTGTTTTCAATCGTTATGAGTCTACCGATTGAATAGAATTTTATTATAAACAATTGTATGTAAATGGAATTTTTAAAGCATTCTGAATGTAAAAATAAAGAAAAAAGTGTGCAAGACAATAAGAAACACAACCTGCCAAAACAAAAAAAGTGACGTTTTGTTGAAATTTTTTGAAAAATGTAGGAAATCCGATCCCATATATAAACGAACACAGACACACACTCACAAACAACCTGGGTTTTATAAGTATAACTCGATATGAGTCCCCCTTTAATCGTGTTTTCAAATTTTTTTGTGCAAAAACAATTGTGTTTTTCCAATTTTTGGTGCTGGGAGAACCACCGCAAGGTAATTTTACGTAGTCATGTGAAGTTTTGTTGAAATCGGTTGAAAAATGTAGGAAATCCGATCCAATATATAAACGTACAGACACACACAACCTGGGTTTTATAATAAGTGAGATTAATTACTGGTTACAACGTTAAAGCTATCTGAATCTGGTTGACGCAACCCCAATACACATATAGTAAGCTGAAATAGCAATCGGCTAGAACTCACTTAGCAACTAGCTTGTTTTGCCACCAGGTCATTGGAATGGAAGCTGGTCATTAAGTAAGGTTTGACTGTACTTACAAAAATAAATAAATAAATTAGAAATGTTACAAATGGTGTAATTAATAGCGGACCTACATTTTGGGGGCCCTGATGATTGAACAGACACAGGGACCCTTTGGAAGCCAATGACAATAGATTTAATGATCCAACTGTCAAAATTAGTTTTAAGACAAAAATGAAATAGGGTCTCATTTTAGGCTAGTCAAAAAACAAAAAACAAATAGATCCACCACTGATAATATATATATATATATATATATATATATATATATATATATATATATATATATTCGTCTGTTGTTTTGTAAAAGCAAAAACCAGAAAAAAATAGGGTTATCAGTGGCTCAAGGCTCTTTCTTTCAAAGTCATAAAAAGTAAAAGCAAGAAAAAAAATGTTAAAAAAAATTAGGTGTGGGCACAGATGGTGTAAGATTTAGCAACAGGTGAGATTTCTGTACAACTTCACTATTAAATTTAAATGTTTATTAATATTTTTTAATCGAGATTAATCTTACCTATTTACATTTCGTTGTTATGACATCGCCTGCCAAATTTGCTCGTACATAACAGACTTAGTGAAGAGATAAGGTTAATTTGACTCATAATAGGCTTCGGAGGGCGTAGGCATTGTTTAGTCTCTGTAGCGCAGTGGATAGCGCGCTGGACTTCTAATCCAGAGGTCGCGGGTTCGAATCCCGTCAGAGATGGCGTTTTTTTGCTTTTTTTTTTTTAAATATCAACTTGTAAAGAAAATGCATATTCTGTTAAAATATCAATCTGATTTTCGCTACGAGTAAAAAGCCCCCCCCCGCCCCGCAAAAAAACCTCCACTAATATTTAACAGTTATTAGCGCCACGCTCTTTCCAACTGTTATTGACGTTTCGATTAAATCTTCTCTGCGTTGTGTCACTTAAGCTACAGGTGAAGGCCAGAAGAAATATTGTGATAAAAACAACAAGCCTTTCTCGGTAGAATTTATTTTTTCGTTTTCAGCTATTTTTGGTATGAACCGGATCGGTTACCACCCCTCACTCTCTCCACACGCACACACAAACACACACAAACGTCAGGGTGGGGTTGGTTGGTCCGCCATATTGAACTCGTCTGATGCTATTCATTCTACAAAACTATAGCCACCGACCGGCTGATAATTGCTTGCAAACGCATGAAACTAGCAGTCGTGGCCGGTCACTGCATACCTGGGTTTTAATTTTACACACACGCGCGCACACACACACATACACACACGCGCGCACACACACACACACGCATATTCTCTTTTAGGCATGTCTGATTAAATAAATTAAAGACATTAAAATTCCGTGTATTGATATTGAAAGTAATTGGAAAATGAAAATAAAATAAATTTAAACAGAATATTTCTCTCATCCTTTCACGAAGGTTATTCATGAGTATGAACGGATTTTGTAGTTAATTAGCAGACATAATGTCTGTAATTTATTCAATCAGACATGCCTAAAAGAGAATTTGCTGCCTAAACACACACACACACACACACACACACACACACACACATATATATATATATATATATATATATATATATATATATATATATATATATATATATGCAAATATGTGTATCTGTAAAGGAACAAAATAAATAAAAAGACAAGAGGAAAGACTATTCTTAGCTGACGCGTTTCGTTCTCTGAAGGACTTAGTAACTTTATCAAGGCAAAGTAGGATATATTTTGATGCACGTGTTTATATATAAAAAGTGAGGACGTCATTGGTTTTTCAAAGATTTTAAATTTCATGAATGTACGGAAGATGGTTGACAGCTCAGTCAAAACAAAATCTAACCATTTCTAAAGTACGAAATAACAACAAGAAGCGATATCCCTTGACAATGAACGGGATCAATCTATTCCGGTAGGTTAACTAGTGTTCAGCTCAAAATTCACTGAATCGATGGGACAAAATGGACGAATTGTTAATAATAAAGATGAGGATCGTAATCTGAAAGTAAATAAATATATTTTTTTAATGTAAGCTTAATGTTATTTTGAAATTATTCGACGAAGATTGAAACGTCTAGTAAATATTTTTTGTGAACGGGAAAAAACAAATAAATACTTTGGCCAGTATGGGGCTCGAACCCACGACATTCGCGTTATTAGCACGACGCTCTAACCAACTGAGCTAACCGGCCAGACAACATATTCTCTAAATATTATCTAACTTATTTTATTTTTTCATTTTCTAATAGTCCGAATAATGTAAATAGTGTACATAATACCTTACCTCAGAAATATAGGCAGATACTGAAAGGTCGAAACGTTGTAATAAATATGGCGACAAAGATGACGACAATAGTCCGAATAATGTAAATAGTGTACATAATACCTCATCTCGGAAATATAGACAGATAATGAAAGGCTGAAACGTTGTAATAAATATGGCGACAAAGATGAGGACAATAGTCCGAATAATGTAAATAGTGCACATAATACCTCATCTCGGAAAAATAGACAAATACTGAAAGGCCGAAACGTTGTAATAAATATGGCGATAAAGATGAGGACAATAGTCCGAATAATGTAAATAGTGTACATAATACCTCATCTCGGAAATATAGACAGATACTGAAAGGCCGAAACGTTGTAATAAATATGGCGACAAAGATGAGGACAATAGTCCGAATAATGTAAATAGTGTACATAATACCTCATCTCGGAAATATAAACAGATACTGAAAGGCCGATACGTTGTAATAAATATGGCGACAAAGATGAGGACAATAGTCCGAATAATGTAAATAGTGTACATAATACCTCATCTCGGAAATATAGACAGATAATGAAAGGCTGAAACGTTGTAATAAATATGGCGACAAAGATGAGGACAATAGTCCGAATAATGTAAATAGTGCACATAATACCTCATCTCGGAAAAATAGACAAATACTGAAAGGCCGAAACGTTGTAATAAATATGGCGATAAAGATGAGGACAATAGTCCGAATAATGTAAATAGTGTACATAATACCTCATCTCGGAAATATAGACAGATACTGAAAGGCCGAAACGTTGTAATAAATATGGCGACAAAGATGAGGACAATAGTCCGAATAATGTAAATAGTGTACATAATACCTCATCTCGGAAATATAGACAGATAATGAATGGCCGAAACGTTGTAATAAATATGGCGACAAATATGAGGACAATAGTCCGAATAATGTAAATAGTGCACATAATACCTCATCTCGGAAATATAAACAGATACTTAAAGGCCGAAAAGTTGTAATAAATATGGCGACAAAGATGAGGACAATAGTCCGAATAATGTAAATAGTGTACATAATACCTCATCTCGGAAATATAGACAGATAATGAAAGGCCGAAACGTTGTAATAAATATGGCGACAAAGATGAGGACTATAGTCGGAATAATGTAAATGGTGTACATAATACCTCATCTCGGAAATATAGACAGATAATGAAAGGACGAAACGTTGTAATAAATATGGCGACAAAGATGAGGACAATAGTCCGAATAATGTAATTAGTGTACATAATGCCTCATCTCGGAAATATAGACAGATACTGAAAGGCCGAAACGTTGTAATAAATATGGCGACAAAGATGAGGACAATAGTCCGAATAATGTAAATAGTGCACATAATACCTCATCTCGGAAATATAAACAGATACTGAAAGGCCGAAACCTTGTAATAAATATGGCGACAAAGATGACGACAATAGTCCGAATAATGTAAATAGTGTACATAATACCTCATCTCGGAAATATAGACAGATAATGAAAGGCTGAAACGTTGTAATAAATATGGCGACAAAGATGAGGACAATAGTCCGAATAATGTAAATAGTGCACATAATACCTCATCTCGGAAAAATAGACAAATACTGAAAGGCCGAAACGTTGTAATAAATATGGCGATAAAGATGAGGACAATAGTCCGAATAATGTAAATAGTGTACATAATACCTCATCTCGGAAATATAGACAGATACTGAAAGGCCGAAACGTTGTAATAAATATGGCGACAAAGATGAGGACAATAGTCCGAATAATGTAAATAGTGTACATAATACCTCATCTCGGAAATATAAACAGATACTGAAAGGCCGATACGTTGTAATAAATATGGCGACAAAGATGAGGACAATAGTCCGAATAATGTAAATAGTGTACATAATACCTCATCTCGGAAATATAAACAGATACTGAAAGGCCGAAACGTTGTAATAAATATGGCGACAAAGATGAGGACAATAGTCCGAATAATGTAAATAGTGTACATAATACCTCATCTCGGAAATATAGACAGATAATGAATGGCCGAAACGTTGTAATAAATATGGCGACAAATATGAGGACAATAGTCCGAATAATGTAAATAGTGCACATAATACCTCATCTCGGAAATATAAACAGATACTTAAAGGCCGAAAAGTTGTAATAAATATGGCGACAAAGATGAGGACAATAGTCCGAATAATGTAAATAGTGTACATAATACCTCATCTCGGAAATATAGACAGATAATGAAAGGCTGAAACGTTGTAATAAATATGGCGACAAAGATGAGGACAATAGTCCGAATAATGTAAATAGTGTACATAATACCTCATCTCGGAAATATAGACAGATAATGAAAGGCCGAAACGTTGTAATAAATATGGCGACAAAGATGAGGACAATAGTCCGAATAATGTAAATAGTGTACATAATACCTCATCTCGGAAATATAGACAGATAATGAAAGGCTGAAACGTTGTAATAAATATGGCGACAAAGATGAGGACAATAGTCCGAATAATGTAAATAGTGTACATAATACCTCATTTCGGAAATAAAGACAGATACTGAAAGGCAGAAACGTTGTAATACATATGGTGACAAAGATGAGGACAATAGTCCGAATAATGTAAATAGTGTACATAATACCTCATCTCGGAAATATAGACAGATACTGAAAGGCCGAAACGTTGTAATAAATATGGCGACAAAGATGAGGACAATAGTCCGAATAATGTAAATAGTGCACATAATACCTCATCTCGGAAAAATAGACAAATACTGAAAGGCCGAAACGTTGTAATAAATATGGCGACAAAGATGAGGACAATAGTCCGAATAATGTAAATAGTGTACATAATACCTCATCTCGGAAATATAGACAGATACTGAAAGGCCGAAACGTTGTAATAAATATGGCGACAAAGATGAGGACAATAGTCCGAATAATGTAAATAGTGTACATAATACCTCATCTCGGAAATATAGACAGATAATGAATGGCCGAAACGTTGTAATAAATATGGCGACAAATATGAGGACAATAGTCCGAATAATGTAAATAGTGCACATAATACCTCATCTCGGAAATATAAACAGATACTTAAAGGGCGAAAAGTTGTAATAAATATGGCGACAAAGATGAGGAGAATAGTCCGAATAATGTAAATAGTGTACATAATACCTCATCTCGGAAATATAGACAGATAATGAAAGGGCGAAATGTTGTAATAAATATGGCGACAAAGATGAGGACAATAGTCGGAATAATGTAAATGGTGTACATAATACCTCATCTCGGAAATATAGACAGATAATGAAAGGACGAAACGTTGTAATAAATATGGCGACAAAGATGAGGACAATAGTCCGAATAATGTAATTAGTGTACATAATACCTCATCTCGGAAATATAGACAGATAATGAATGGCCGAAACGTTGTAATAAATATGGCGACAAATATGAGGACAATAGTCCGAATAATGTAAATAGTGCACATAATACCTCATCTCGGAAATATAAACAGATACTGAAAGGCCGAAACCTTGTAATAAATATGGCGACAAAGATGAGGACAATAGTCCGAATAATGTAAATAGTGTACATAATACCTCATCTCGGAAATATAGACAGATAATGAAAGGCCGAAACGTTGTAATAAATATGGCGACAAAGATGACGACAATAGTCCGAATAATGTAAATAGTGTACATAATACCTCATCTCGGAAATATAGACAGATAATGAAAGGCTGAAACGTTGTAATAAATATGGCGACAAAGATGAGGACAATAGTCCGAATAATGTAAATAGTGCACATAATACCTCATCTCGGAAAAATAGACAAATACTGAAAGGCCGAAACGTTGTAATAAATATGGCGATAAAGATGAGGACAATAGTCCGAATAATGTAAATAGTGTACATAATACCTCATCTCGGAAATATAGACAGATACTGAAAGGCCGAAACGTTGTAATAAATATGGCGACAAAGATGAGGACAATAGTCCGAATAATGTAAATAGTGTACATAATACCTCATCTCGGAAATATAGACAGATAATGAATGGCCGAAACATTGTAATAAATATGGCGACAAATATGAGGACAATAGTCCGAATAATGTAAATAGTGCACATAATACCTCATCTCGGAAATATAAACAGATACTTAAAGGCCGAAAAGTTGTAATAAATATGGCGACAAAGATGAGGACAATAGTCCGAATAATGTAAATAGTGTACATAATACCTCATCTCGGAAATATAGACAGATAATGAAAGGCCGAAACGTTGTAATAAATATGGCGACAAAGATGAGGACAATAGTCGGAATAATGTAAATGGTGTACATAATACCTCATCTCGGAAATATAGACAGATAATGAAAGGACGAAACGTTGTAATAAATATGGCGACAAAGATGAGGACAATAGTCCGAATAATGTAATTAGTGTACATAATGCCTCATCTCGGAAATATAGACAGATACTGAAAGGCCGAAACGTTGTAATAAATATGGCGACAAAGATGAGGACAATAGTCCGAATAATGTAAATAGTGCACATAATACCTCATCTCGGAAATATAAACAGATACTGAAAGGCCGAAACCTTGTAATAAATATGGCGACAAAGATGAGGACAATAGTCCGAATAATGTAAATAGTGTACATAATACCTCATCTCGGAAATATAGACAGATAATGAAAGGCCGAAACGTTGTAATAAATATGGCGACAAAGATGACGACAATAGTCCGAATAATGTAAATAGTGTACATAATACCTCATCTCGGAAATATAGACAGATAATGAAAGGCTGAAACGTTGTAATAAATATGGCGACAAAGATGAGGACAATAGTCCGAATAATGTAAATAGTGCACATAATACCTCATCTCGGAAAAATAGACAAATACTGAAAGGCCGAAACGTTGTAATAAATATGGCGATAAAGATGAGGACAATAGTCCGAATAATGTAAATAGTGTACATAATACCTCATCTCGGAAATATAGACAGATACTGAAAGGCCGAAACGTTGTAATAAATATGGCGACAAAGATGAGGACAATAGTCCGAATAATGTAAATAGTGTACATAATACCTCATCTCGGAAATATAAACAGATACTGAAAGGCCGATACGTTGTAATAAATATGGCGACAAAGATGAGGACAATAGTCCGAATAATGTAAATAGTGTACATAATACCTCATCTCGGAAATATAAACAGATACTGAAAGGCCGAAACGTTGTAATAAATATGGCGACAAAGATGAGGACAATAGTCCGAATAATGTAAATAGTGTACATAATACCTCATCTCGGAAATATAGACAGATAATGAATGGCCGAAACGTTGTAATAAATATGGCGACAAATATGAGGACAATAGTCCGAATAATGTAAATAGTGCACATAATACCTCATCTCGGAAATATAAACAGATACTTAAAGGCCGAAAAGTTGTAATAAATATGGCGACAAAGATGAGGACAATAGTCCGAATAATGTAAATAGTGTACATAATACCTCATCTCGGAAATATAGACAGATAATGAAAGGCCGAAACGTTGTAATAAATATGGCGACAAAGATGAGGACAATAGTCGGAATAATGTAAATGGTGTACATAATACCTCATCTCGGAAATATAGACAGATAATGAAAGGACGAAACGTTGTAATAAATATGGCGACAAAGATGAGGACAATAGTCCGAATAATGTAAATAGTGTACATAATACCTCATCTCGGAAATATAGACAGATAATGAAAGGCCGAAACGTTGTAATAAATATGGCGACAAAGATGACGACAATAGTCCGAATAATGTAAATAGTGTACATAATACCTCATCTCGGAAATATAGACAGATAATGAAAGGCTGAAACGTTGTAATAAATATGGCGACAAAGATGAGGACAATAGTCCGAATAATGTAAATAGTGCACATAATACCTCATCTCGGAAAAATAGACAAATACTGAAAGGCCGAAACGTTGTAATAAATATGGCGACAAATATGAGGACAATAGTCCGAATAATGTATATAGTGTACATAATACCTCATCTCGGAAATATAGACAGATAATGAAAGGCCGAAACGTTGTAATAAATATGGCGACAAAGATGAGGACAATAGTCCGAATAATGTAAATAGTGTACATAATACCTCATCACGGAAATATAGACAGATAATGAAAGGCTGAAACGTTGTAATAAATATGGCGACAAAGATGAGGACAATAGTCCGAATAATGTAAATAGTGTACATAATACCTCATCTCGGAAATATAAACAGATACTGAAAGGCAGAAACGTTGTAATAAATATGGCGACAAAGATGAGGACAATAGTCCGAATAATGTAAATAGTGTACATAATACCTCATCTCGGAATTATAGAGAGATAATGAAAGGCCGAAACGTTGTAATAAATATGGCGACAAAGATGAGGACAATAGTCCGAATAATGTAAATAGTGTACATAATACCTCATCTCGGAAATATAGACAGATAATGAATGGCCGAAACGTTGTAATAAATATGGCGACAAATATGAGGACAATAGTCCGAATAATGTAAATAGTGCACATAATACCTCATCTCGGAAATATAAACAGATACTTAAAGGCCGAAAAGTTGTAATAAATATGGCGACAAAGATGAGGAGAATAGTCCGAATAATGTAAATAGTGTACATAATACCTCATCTCGGAAATATAGACAGATAATGAAAGGCCGAAACGTTGTAATAAATATGGCGACAAAGATGAGGACAATAGTCGGAATAATGTAAATGGTGTACATAATACCTCATCTCGGAAATATAGACAGATAATGAAAGGACGAAACGTTGTAATAAATATGGCGACAAAGATGAGGACAATAGTCCGAATAATGTAATTAGTGTACATAATACCTCATCTCGGAAATATAGACAGATAATGAATGGCCGAAACGTTGTAATAAATATGGCGACAAATATGAGGACAATAGTCCGAATAATGTAAATAGTGCACATAATACCTCATCTCGGAAATATAAACAGATACTGAAAGGCCGAAACCTTGTAATAAATATGGCGACAAAGATGAGGACAATAGTCCGAATAATGTAAATAGTGTACATAATACCTCATCTCGGAAATATAGACAGATAATGAAAGGCCGAAACGTTGTAATAAATATGGCGACAAAGATGAGGACAATAGTCCGAATAATGTAAATAGTGTACATAATACCTCATCTCGGAAATATAGACAGATAATGAAAGGCTGAAACGTTGTAATAAATATGGCGACAAAGATGAGGACAATAGTCCGAATAATGTAAATAATGCACATAATACCTCATCTCGGAAAAATAGACAAATACTGAAAGGCCGAAACGTTGTAATAAATATGGCGATAAAGATGAGGACAATAGTCCGAATAATGTAAATAGTGTACATAATACCTCATCTCGGAAATATAAACAGATACTGAAAGGCCGAAACGTTGTAATAAATATGGCGACAAAGATGAGGACAATAGTCCGAATAATGTAAATAGTGTACATAATACCTCATCTCGGAAATATAGACAGATAATGAATGGCCGAAACGTTGTAATAAATATGGCGACAAATATGAGGACAATAGTCCGAATAATGTAAATAGTGCACATAATACCTCATCTCGGAAATATAAAAAGATACTTAAAGGCCGAAAAGTTGTAATAAATATGGCGACAAAGATGAGGACAATAGTACGAATAATGTAAATAGTGTACATAATACCTCATCTCGGAAATATAGACAGATAATGAAAGGCCGAAACGTTGTAATAAATATGGCGACAAAGATGAGGACAATAGTCCGAATAATGTAAATAGTGTACATAATACCTCATCTCGGAAATATAGACTGATAATGAAAGGACGAAACGTTGTAATAAATATGGCGACAAAGATGAGGACAATAGTCCGAATAATGTAAATAGTGTACATAATACCTCATCTCGGAAATATAGACAGATAATGAATGGCCGAAACGTTGTAATAAATATGGCGACAAATATGAGGACAATAGTCCGAATAATGTATATAGTGTACATAATACCTCATCTCGGAAATATAGACAGATAATGAAAGGCCGAAACGTTGTAATAAATATGGCGATAAAGATGAGGACAATAGTCCGAATAATGTAAATAGTGTACATAATACCTCATCACGGAAATATAGACAGATAATGAAAGGCTGAAACGTTGTAATAAATATGGCGACAAAGATGAGGACAATAGTCCGAATAATGTAAATAGTGTACATAATACCTCATCGCGGAAATATAGACAGATAATGAAAGGCTGAAACGTTGTAATAAATATGGCGACAAAGATGAGGACAATAGTCCGAATAATGTAAATAGTGCACATAATACCTCATCTCGGAAAAATAGACAAATACTGAAAGGCCGAAACGTTGTAATAAATATGGCGATAAAGATGAGGACAATAGTCCGAATAATGTAAATAGTGTACATAATACCTCATCTCGGAAATATAGACAGATACTGAAAGGACGAAACGTTGTAATAAATATGGCGACAAAGATGAGGACAATAGTCCGAATAATGTAAATAGTGTACATAATACCTCATCTCGGAAATATAGACAGATAATGAATGGCCGAAACGTTGTAATAAATATGGCGACAAATATGAGGACAATAGTCCGAATAATGTAAATAGTGCACATAATACCTCATCTCGGAAATATAAACAGATACTTAAAGGCCGAAAAGTTGTAATAAATATGGCGACAAAGATGAGGACAATAGTACGAATAATGTAAATAGTGTACATAATACCTCATCTCGGAAATATAGACAGATAATGAAAGGCCGAAACGTTGTAATAAATATGGCGACAAAGATGAGGACAATAGTCCGAATAATGTAAATAGTGTACATAATACCTCATCTCGGAAATATAGACTGATAATGAAAGGACGAAACGTTGTAATAAATATGGCGACAAAGATGAGGACAATAGTCCGAATAATGTAAATAGTGTACATAATACCTCATCTCGGAAATATAGACAGATAATGAATGGCCGAAACGTTGTAATAAATATGGCGACAAATATGAGGACAATAGTCCGAATAATGTATATAGTGTACATAATACCTCATCTCGGAAATATAGACAGATAATGAAAGGCCGAAACGTTGTAATAAATATGGCGACAAATATGAGGACAATAGTCCGAATAATGTAAATAGTGCACATAATACCTCATCTCGGAAATATAAACAGATACTGAAAGGCCGAAATGTTGTAATAAATATGGCGACAAAGATGAGGACAATAGTTCGAATAATGTATATAGTGTACATAATACCTCATCTCGGAAATATAGACAGATAATGAAAGGCCGAAACGTTGTAATAAATATGGCGACAAAGATGAGGACAATAGTCCGAATAATGTAAATAGTGCACATAATACCTCATCTCGGAAAAATAGACAAATACTGAAAGGCCGAAACGTCGTAATAAATATGGCGACAAAGATGAGGACAATAGTCCGAATAATGTAAATAGTGCACATAATACCTCATCTCGGAAATATAGACAGATACTGAAAGGCCGAAACGTTGTAATAAATATGGCGACAAAGATGAGGACAATAGTCCGAATAATGTAAATAGTGCACATAATACCTCATCCCAGAAATATAGACAGATACTGAAAGGCCGAAACGTTGTAATAAATATGGCGACAAAGATGAGGACAATAGTCCGAATAATGTAAATAGTGTACATAATACCTCATCTCGGAAATATAGACAGATACTGAAAGTCCGAAACGTTGTAATAAATATGGCGACAAAGATGAGGACAATAGTCCGAATAATGTAAATAGTGTACATAATACCTCATCTCGGAAATATAGACAGATACTGAAAGGCCGAAACGTTGTAATAAATATGGCGACAAAGATGAGGACAATACTACGAATAATATAAATAGTGTACATAATACCTGATCTCGGAAATATAGACAGATACTGAAAGGCCGAAACGTTGTAATAAATATGGCGACAAAGATGAGGACAATAGTCCGAATAATGTAAATAGTGTACATAATACCTCATCTTAAAAATATAGACAGATAATGAAAGGCCGAAACGTTGTAATAAATATGGCGACAAAGATGAGGACATTAGTTCGAATAATGTAAATAGTGTACATAATACCTCATCTCGGAAATATAGACAGATACTGAAAGTCCGAAACGTTGTAATAAATATGGCGACAAAGATGAGGACAATAGTCCGAATAATGTAAATAGTGTACATAATACCTCATCTCGGAAATATAGACAGATACTGAAAGGCCGAAACGTTGTAATAAATATGGCGACAAAGATGAGGACAATAGTCCGAATAATATAAATAGTGTACATAATACCTGATCTCGGAAATATAGACAGATACTGAAAGGCCGAAACGTTGTAATAAATATGGCGACAAAGATGAGGACAATAGTCCGAATAATGTAAATAGTGTACATAATACCTCATCTTAAAAATATAGACAGATACTGAAAGGCCGAAACGTTGTAATAAATATGGCGACAAAGATGAGGACAATAGTCCGAATAATGTAAATCGTGTACATAATACCTCATCTCAGAAATATAGACAGATACTGAAAGGCCGAAACGTTGTAATAAATATGGCGACAAAGACGAGGACAATAGTCCGAATAATGTAAATAGTGTACATAATACCTCATCTTAAAAATATAGACAGATACTGAAAGGCCGAAACGTTGTAATAAATATGGCGACAAAGATGAGGACAATAGTCCGAATAATGTAAATAGTGTACATAATACCTCATCTTAGAAATATAGACAGATAATGAATGGCCGAAACGTTGTAATAAATATGGCGACAAAGATGAGGACATTAGTTCGAATAATGTAAATAGTGTACATAATACCTCATCTCGGAAATATAGACAGATACTGAAAGTCCGAAACGTTGTAATAAATATGGCGACAAAGATGAGGACAATAGTCCGAATAATGTAAATAGTGTACATAATACCTCATCTCGGAAATATAGACAGATACTGAAAGGCCGAAACGTTGTAATAAATATGGCGACAAAGATGAGGACAATAGTCCGAATAATGTAAATAGTGTACATAATACCTCATCTTAAAAATATAGACAGATACTGAAAGGCCGAAACGTTGTAATAAATATGGCGACAAAGATGAGGACAATAGTCCGAATAATGTAAATCGTGTACATAATACCTCATCTCAGAAATATAGACAGATACTGAAAGGCCGAAACGTTGTAATAAATATGGCGACAAAGACGAGGACAATAGTCCGAATAATGTAAATAGTGTACATAATACCTCATCTTAAAAATATAGACAGATACTGAAAGGCCGAAACGTTGTAATAAATATGGCGACAAAGATGAGGACAATAGTCCGAATAATGTAAATAGTGTACATAATACCTCATCTTAGAAATATAGACAGATAATGAAAGGCCGAAACGTTGTAATAAATATGGCGACAAAGATGAGGACATTAGTTCGAATAATGTAAATAGTGTACATAATACCTCATCTCGGAAATATAGACAGATACTGAAAGTCCGAAACGTTGTAATAAATATGGCGACAAAGATGAGGACAATAGTCCGAATAATGTAAATAGTGTACATAATACCTCATCTCGGAAATATAGACAGATACTGAAAGGCCGAAACGTTGTAATAAATATGGCGACAAAGATGAGGACAATAGTCCGAATAATATAAATAGTGTACATAATACCTGATCTCGGAAATATAGACAGATACTGAAAGGCCGAAACGTTGTAATAAATATGGCGACAAAGATGAGGACAATAGTCCGAATAATGTAAATAGTGTACATAATACCTCATCTTAAAAATATAGACAGATACTGAAAGGCCGAAACGTTGTAATAAATATGGCGACAAAGATGAGGACAATAGTCCGAATAATGTAAATAATGTACATAATACCTCATCTCAGAAATATAGACAGATACTGAAAGGCCGAAACGTTGTAATAGATATGGCGAAAAAGATGAGGACAATAGTCCGAATAATGTAATGTAATGTGTGTGTGTGTGTTTCGAAAAATTAAATAAAAAGCTTAACTGCATTACCTTGTTTGTCCTCTTTTACGAAACATGTATAAAAGAAGGAATGCTGCCTAAATACACAATATATATTTATTTATTTATTTTTATTGTATCTATTTTCAGTTTTTTTAGCTGAATTGTTCTCCTATATTGCATATGATTTATTGTTCTAAATAATTAACTTAAAGTAAAATTTATGTTTTATATGAATGTTACCCTCTGAAAATTGAGTGGTAGCAGAGTGAGGGGGCGTATCATAAATTCGGAGCGGGGGGCACGAGACACTAGGACCGGCCCTCGTGCCACTCACGATAGAGGATTAATGATTGTGTTGTGGGTGCAAGACGAGGAGGTAAGAAGTGTAGATTATGTCGCCCGGTTCATACTCCTCCTCCGTTTTTGAACAGGAGCAGAGGTTTATCCCTTGTTTTTCTTTTTCTTTCGCTATTCATTCACCGCACTCACACATATATCTTTCTTTCTTTTTTCTTTCTTTCTTTCTTTCTTTCTTTCTTTTTCTCCCATACACTGTCTATCGTACACTCTCACCCACTATATCTCTCTCCTATTCTCTCTCTCTCTCTCTTTCTGTGTGTGTGTGTATCTAAAGAGCGGACAAAATGCTCATATCTCTGCCTCCCTCAGTTATAAATTTAAAAAAATACTTATTTACGCCGTCGGAGAGGCGCACGGTAGCCTATCGGTTATCGACGCAGAAAGGAAAGTGAAGAGGCCAAGTTCGAATATCAGCTGAGCCTTTTCATTTGCTATAAATGCCCTCGAAAACAGCTGTCCCTGTACGATCACAGAAAGAAAGAAACAAATAACAAATGCCATAAGTGATTCTGTTTGCGGATCTGCGCAGCAAGTGGATGAGAAAGCATTTATTTATTTATATATTTATTTCTGTGGGCTGCTTGACATTTTATGAAACAAAGATCAAATGTACGCTAGAAAATAGATTAACTATCGAAGAAATGCAAGAACGGACAAAATGCACGTATCCCTGCCTCCCTCCGTTATATATATATATATATATATATATATATATATATATATATATATATATATATATATATATATATATATATATATATATATATATATATATATATCATTACTTTTCCCGACCAAAATAAATTATTAAACAAAAGATCCGAACTCATCTCAAAATGCAGACATGAAAATAAATTTTTACTACGTAACCTAAAAAATTAAAAACGGAAAAAATCAAATAAAATCAAATAAATATACTAATAAGCAAAAATAACAAAAAAAAAAAAAAAAAAAATAGAAATAAAACATAAAAAAATACTATGTTACTTAAAAATCGAAAACCGAAAAGAGAAAATATACAAGTAAAATAAATTAACCTAAATTCATCCACGTAAATAAATAAACAAACCAATCCCAAATAAAGATAATCAATTAAAAACTGTTCCCGCCAAAATAATACTTAGAATGAACTACAACAATCAACCCCAAAATTGAACAAATAGCTTTAATTAAATTCCCAAACCAAAACAAAACTGTTAAATAAGTGATATAAACAAATTTTTACTACGTTAATAAATAAATAAATAAATAAATAAGTAAAATAAGAAACAAAAATAAAAACAAGCAATATAATTTGACCTAAATAGATAAACAAACGACTTCCGGTGAAATAACCGCCATAATAGAATACCCACAATGCACCACTAACCCGTATATATATAAATAGCCGAGAAAAATAACAGCATACGTGGCCTGACGATTGCATATAGCATGAAACAGACTGTCGCCTCTAAGTGTTGACTTCTATGTTCACTTTTATATTTATATATATTTTTTTCTCAATTCGTTGTTGGAAGATTTACCTGATGATCCTGAATCCTTAAAAAAGGATTTAGGTGAAATAAATTATCGTAATGGTACATTAAAGTGGTTTGTTTTTCATTACATTTATATATATATATATATATATATATATATATATATATATATATATATATATATATATATATACGCTGCCGGGGAGGCGCTTGATAGCCTACCAGTTATCGACGCTGGAAGGAGACTCAAAAGGCCGAGTTTGAATATCAGCTGAGCCTGTTTACTTGGTATAAAAAACCTCGAAAAAAAAAACAATAACATGCATCTTTTTACGCCCATTGCTAACCTGATTGCCCTCCCCTTTCGATCAGTGTTTTGTAACCCTCAGTCTCTTATCTATATTTGTATTTTGTGGGCTTTATTTTAACTACCTACTTTTGTATATGTCACAAAATAAAACTAAGTACAACTGACTATTAATGAGATGTTTTTTTCGCCTAAATCCGTGAATTTGTTTTGCTTGTGCTAAAAAAAAAAATTATATGGAAGCCACTATTTTTAATGTTGAATATGAATATGTTACAGTAAAATTTATATTTTATACGAATGGTACTTTATGAATATTAAGGTGTAGCAGAGTGAGGGGGGCGTATCATTGATCCGGGGGGGGGGGTCACGTGACTCTTGAACCGGCCCTCGTGCCACTCACAATAGAGGACTAATGACTGAGGTAAGAAGTGTAGATTATGTCGATAGTTTCGTCTTTCGTTCAGTTCATAAGCCTCCCCGGTTTTTGAACAGGCGTAGAGGTTTATCCCTTGTTTTCTGTTTAGGATTCTGTTTAGGATTACGTTTCTGGTTCCACTCTTAACGTCTCTGCCTGAACTCTGAAAAGTTATTCACTAATTCAATCTTGACCTCTTCAAGACTAGAGTCAGCCGTTATTCTTTCCTGCATAACCCCAAGAACTTCCCTTGTAGCCCTCTCTGACGCTCATACTACACCAAACAGTAACCTCTACCTTGAGTGGCTCTTGGGGTTTTTATTGGTTGAGCATTACCAAAAAAAGAAATGCCTATCCAAGTAAAAAGAAATGCTTGTCCAAGCAGTTAGGATAAAGATTAACTGAAATAAAGATCAAAGAAATTCTTCTTTATGGTGATCATGGCTCTCCACAATTTTCTGTCCCGTACAGCTCTTAATAAATTTTGTCTTTCTGTTACTTCTCCCAGACCCTGTTCCGCCATCCATTTTCAAAGGTTCACTAAGTAGGTTATGCCTTGTTCTTCTCTGTATCTCTTGCCTTCAATCTGTCCTGTGAGTATCAAATTTTACAAGCCCTCTTTCCTCATTATGTTCGCTAGAAACCTTAACTGTCTCTTCCTGATGATGAATATCAGTTTTCTTTTTGTTTCCATTTTCTCCCCTCTCCAAGTTCTCCACTGACTTAACCGGGTATTGAACTCACACCTTTGTAACTGGATCTAACGAACGCCTTTATCCGTTGTGCCATGTGTCCTCAAGACCCAAAGAGTGTGAGTTCAATACCCGGTTAAGGCAGTGGAGAACTTGGAGAGAGGAATCAACAGGAGATAACTGATCCATTAAAAACATGGCACGTGGAACTAGAACAGTCTACCCCAGTGAACGAAATAAAGGGTTCAGTTCGACATTCCAACCACCTGAAGAAGGCCGGAGCGTACAACGGCCGAAACGTTGTAATAAATATGGCGACAAAGATAAGAACAATAGTCCGAATAATGTTAATAGTGTACATAATACCTCATCTCAGAAATATAGACAGATACTGAAAGGCCGAAATTTTGTAATAAATATGTCGACAAAGATGAGAACAATAGTCCGAATAATGTAAATAATGTACATAATACCTCATCTCAGAAATATAGACAGATACTGAACGGCCAAAATGTTGTAATAAATATGGCGACAAAGATGAGAACAATAGTTCGAATAATGTAAATAGTGTACATAATACCTCATCACAGAAATATAGACAGATACTGAAAGGCCGAAACGCTGTAATAAATATGGCGACAAAGATGAGAACAATAGTCCGAATAATGTAAATAGTCTACATAATACCTCTTCTACGAAATAGAGACAGATACTGAAAGGCCGAAACGCTGTAATAAATATGGCGACAAAGATAAGAACAATAGTCCGAATAATGTTAATAGTGTACATAATACCTCATCTCAGAAATATAGACAGATACTGAAAGGTCGAAACTTTGTAATAAATATGGCGACAAAGATGAGGACAATAGTCCGAATAATATAAATAGTGTACATAATACCTCATCACAGAAATATAGACAGATGCCGAAAGGCCGAAACGTTGTAATAAATATGGCGACAACGATGAGGACAATAGTCTGAATAATGTAAATAATGTACATAATACCTCATCTCAAATATAGACAGATACAGAAAGGCCGAAATGTTGTAATAAATATGGCGACAAAGATGAGGACAATAGTCCGAATAATGTAAATAGTGTACATAATACCTCATTACAGAAATATAGACAGACTAACACAATATATTATTATCCTTATTAGCATCCATGGAAATGTTAACGTTTTGTTATATGAATTTTCTGAGCAATCATAATTATCCAGTTAATGATTGAATAATACTCTCTTATGACAATTGTTCGCGAGTTCTTTTGTTATGGTTACGACACTTTATGAATTTAAATGCAGGACTAGATTAGCAACAAAGTCACACCAGTTTACAGTTGAAGTGAAAAGATGTAACCGTAAGTTCTATGCTAAAATTACTTTTCTCGCACTTCTCGCTTGTGGAACTCTCTTCAGTCTCCTTTCTTTCCAGACCAGACAATGTAAATGCAATATCAATCTTTATTTATTTTTTTTTTTTTTCACCCCAAGCAAGCCGGCAGTGCCACTAGCAGGCAACGGGTTACAGAGAGTGAGAGCAGTAAAGAGGGGTTTTTGAAGAAAGGGTATTGAGAAGGACGGGGATCAGAATCAAGGCATTAGAAGATGTCGATTGACATTGTTTTCTAATTTTGTGCTTATTATTATATCTTGCTATTTTTATGTTTGGTACAAGAACTTGGATTTGGTAGAAGTAAAATTTTATGTCTTTTTTTTTTTTTAAGTATTTCACCCCAAGCAAGACAGGAGTGCCACTAGGACGCAAGGGGTTACATAGAGTGAGAGCAAGAGTAAAGACGGGTGTTTGATTAAAGGATAAAGAGAAGGACAGGGATGAAGTTCAAGGCATCAGATGTCGATTGACATTACATTTGAATATTTGAAGATGGCTATCAGGGAAGCAAATAATAGGAAAGGAGTTCCACTGTCGGGAAGTGCGAGATAAGAAGCTGTTGGAGTAGAAGAGATGGCTACATTTAACTGTTTCGACAGCGAAAGGGTGGGACCGAAATGCCAACCTTGTAGAACGTTTAAACTCATGCACTTTGGGAACTAGTGAAAATGGCCCGTCAGAGCAGTTGCCATGAAAGAATTTGTAGAAAAGACAGAGGGAAGCCACAACATGTCTGTGAGAAAGTGACCGTAGACGAGATGCCAAATCAGGACCTATCACATTGCATATCCGTCTCTGGTTTTTGTCGAGGACCTCGAAATGAACAGCGGGGGCACCAGACCATATATGGTGGCAATATTCAATGCAAAGCCGAATGGTCGATTTGTAGATTTCAAGAATGGACTCGGCCGAGAAAAACCTTCTAGCGCGCTTCCTGATTACTCGTCTATTGTTCTCGCTCCTCAATAATGCTGGTTTCCCAATTCTTTCACGCCAAGTAATCACTTGGGTCTTAGTGGCTTTACTACGTTACACGTGGTGAAATCAATTCACAAAAATAGACGTTCTTTGCGTGTTCTACAACCGTGAAAATTTGCCTGTTGCATCGTTAAATATTTAACCTTAAACACTTTGATAGAATATTGCAATAACAATCATAAGTGCAGTTTAAAGGAAATAAGACGGTACAAATGAAAAGAGTTGAAATTGGCAAGTTTTTTTTGCCTTTTCATTTAATCATATTAAAATTAGGTTGGTGCAAAAATAATGCCGTAATAATGTCGTTTTTGACGTTAAAACATACGTCAAAAAACGACATTATTGCGTCATTATTTTTGCACCAACCTAATATTTACATGAATAAATAAATAATAAATAATCAATAAATAATCAATAAATAAATAAATAATAAATAATCAATAAATAATCAATAAATAATAATGAATAATAGATAATCAATAAATAAATAAATAATAAATAATCAATAAATAATCAATAAATAATAAATAATCAATAAATAATAATGAATAATAGATAATCAATAAATAAATAAATAATCAATAATCAATAAATAATCAATAAATAAATAATCAATAAATAATCAATAAATAATCAATAAATAAATAATAAATAATCAATAAATAATCAATAAATAAATAAATAATAAATAATCAATAAATAAATAAATAAATAATAAATAATAAATAAATAATAAATATTCAATAAATCATCAATAAATAATCAATAAATAATCAATAAATAAATAATCAATAAATAATCAATAAATAATCAATAAATCAATAAATAATAAATAATCAATAAATAAATAATCAATAATCAATAAATAATAAATAAATAATAAATAAATAATAACAATAAATAATAATTAATAATGAATATATAAATAATAAATGTATAATAGAATAAATAAATAAATAATAATTAACAATAAACAAATAATAAATAATCAATAATAAATAATCAATAAAGAAATAAATAATAAATAATAAAGAAATAATAAATAATGAATAAAAAATATTGCAATAACAATCATAAAAGCAGGTTATTATTTAAAGGTATTGGGTTGGTGCAAAAATAATGACGTAATAATGTCGTTTTTTGACGTATTTTTAACGTCAAAATACGACATTATTACGTCATTATTTTTGCACCAACCTAATACCAAGATGGTACAAATGAAAAGACTTGAAATTGGCAAGTATTTTCCTTTTCACTTCATCAAATTTTAATCACATGAGCGCGTTACCGCTTCCTCTGCCTTCTCGTTCTCATTTTCTTTTTCTCACTGAAACAAAACAGCGTTTCTGATATGTCTTTTTCGTGTTTCCTCACGATCGAAGTTGAAGACAGTCAAAGTGGTTGAGACGCACCAAAAATTAGGAGGAAATAAAAAATTAAAACAGATGATGCTCTAGAACAATTATAATAATCTTCATTATTATTTCAACGGCCTTCTTAGAGCCGAGTTCAAATTCCAATCGGGCTCATTGCATTAACTTACGCGTATATAACCTTTGGGAAAGGTATGAATCCGTCTCCTCTCTTGGGTTAAATAGCAGAACTTGTAACTTGAAAAATCATTATTCGAATGTAATATTCACTCGCAAAAAAAGAAAAAAAAAAAAACGAAAGAATTATGCATACAATCCAAATATGCTTCGGCATTAGATAACCTACAAAGAGTTGATAAACCGTAAAAAATCAAAATACGGAAATCTGAAGCACCAATTTACATTACGCAATATATAGAGACTCATTGAAGAAACATGGGCATAATCACGAGGTCAAATCTAATGAAAAATTAATTCAATGTCAATGTTAGCTAGGATTGGCCTTCTAATCACTTTTCTTCTTCGGAGTCCTTCAGGACATAGACGATCATGACTCTCCACAACTTCCTATCTCGTGTAGCTCTTAGCAGTTTTTTTCCCCTTTGCTAGGGCTCCTGCTTCCCTTCCGTCTCCCATTCATCCAAGCTCGTCCGGTAACTGACTTACTGCCTTTTCCTTATCTTTCTTGCCATCAATGTGCTCCTTAATACAGCGAACCTTGCGTTTTCCCAAATTGGGGACTGTGAGCTGGAGTTTCATTCTATATCTGGGAAAGATATATTGGACTTGTAAGCTGTATTGAAGGCAGACTTAGCATCAGCCTGAGCTACTTGGACCAGGCTAAAAAAAAAGCTACCTTTCTGTTTATGCAAACAAACTGAATTTGATTGCCGCTTTCGTCACTGTATGGATTGAGTCACTAAACAGCTGTCATGTGATCTGTGTGACTTATTTATTCACCAACCTGCGCATAGACTAATAATTAGATCCTGACACATTAAGGTTTAAAATAATTTGGCATTGTCTAGATTTCGTAAATTGGCTGAAAAGAGATGAGTCCATATTATATTTTTAGTAGATCAGCCACGTCGTGCTAATGAGGCAAATGTCATGCCCCGTGAGGATTAGGTTTTCCAAATCCTTCTTCCTCATAATGCACTCAAGGAACTTCAGCAGTCTTTTATCCTCTACGTTATCAACTTAAATCGGTGTCATTAGTTTTTAGGACTGACTCTCCGTTGTCAAGTATTCATTGGCTTGAAGTGACAAAAGCCCTCTTCATATGTACCATTGATTACAGATAATCTCCTTGAGAAAAAACACCCCACCCCCAAATAATCATTACTTGCAATGATATTTTTTAAGATCATGGTTTTTACTAGTCAGTGCTTGTCGAGTTTAAACTGACAGGAAATTCATTCGATAATCCAGATTTTCTTTTTTATAATCCTGTATTAGTGATCCATTGACGCGTTATAATCCAGCATGTTTTGAGTCTGCTTCTAGGAGGTTCAGGATTAAACTATCGGTTTCTTCGATTCCATTTCAAAGAGCTTATTGGTTGGGATGAGAAATTTTAATTTAGTCTCATACAATTTTAAATCGAGCAAGAATGAGAGGGAAAATATTTACAAGACTGGAGACGTGATATTTGTTCATATATCGATCCACAAAAGATTTTCTACATTCTTCTTCTATGTGCCGTGTCCCTTCAGAACGTACGTGATCATGGCTCTCCACAATTTCCTATCCTTTGTAACTCTTAGTGAAAGCTGTCTTTTCACTATATCTCTTAATCCCTGATCTGCCAATAGGTTATGCAAGCTTGTTGGGCAGGTTATACACTGCTTTTCTTTGTCCATCTTGCCATGAATATGTCTTGTGAGTGTCAATTTTTCCAAGCCCTCTTTCTTCATTATGGGATCTAGAATTTTCAGTTGTCTTTTTCTGGTGTTAAGTATAAGAGTCCTATGTTCAGTCCATATTATTCTCAGTATCCTTCTGTAGAACCACATTACTGCTACCTCAAGTAGCATCTTCATCTTGTTTTTAATGAGGTTTTCGTATCTCTTAATACGCGGTCTGATGTTTTAAAAGAATGCATTTGAATTGTTAATTGCTAAGCAGAGAACACACAGGATCCACTCGGTTGGGCCAGTTGTTCGGGTTGTAAAACACTGACTGGAAGGTAGCAGGTTCATTCCCTACTGTAGTTAACGTTAAATTTCTCATCTTTTCCTCATAATTAATAATACAAATAAAGAATTATGCGTTGTAATTTTTAAGACAGACAATTGGCCATCACTCCCAATTTGGCGTAAATTCTTCTTTACGCCAAATCGGCTTTGGATTGTTAAAAGTTTAAAATGGAAGTTCACCGTCAAAAATGTTTTATTCAAGATTGGTATCGACTCAGAATACCTTTGGACAATTTAATCCCATGATGCTATAATCTATTCTATCAGCATAAAATGTGAACACACGCTCATTCATACAGTTAAACTAGCTAACCGTAAGTTCTATGTTAACAGATTTTTTCTCGCACTTCTCGCCTGTGAAACCCACTTTCGGCTTCTTGGTTTACATTCAAGTTTGATCTGCAAAACTTTAAATGTAACTAAACAACCCGTGACTCGTTAGGTGAACCTTGTGTTTACTGTTTACATTTAGTTTCATGAAGAGTTTATGAAAGTAGAGATATTAGTTTAGGAAACATATAATACATTTTATTAAACTTTATATTTATTTACAAAACACTTTTATTTACAATATTTTTTGCTCGTTTAAAGTCTACTACCCGTGAACCGTTGAGTCGCTGAAGGTTCAGATTATAAAACATGGAAGTTGCTTTCAACATTAAAAAAATTGTCTAAAGATAGTTAAAATATAAATGCTTACTCTATAAACAAATCGTATTTTTAAATCCTATTTTAAACCATATATTACCCGTGACCCGTTGAATCACCGAAGGTTCAGACTATAAAATAATGAAGTTACTTTCAACATTAAAAGACATGTCTGTTTGAAGAAACTTGAAATAAAAATATTTAAAATATTGTTTGTTTAAAGAAAGCGGAAATATAAATAAGCACGGACGGAATCATGGGAAGGTGGAAAGAGAGAGAGGTGGAAAGAGGGAGAGGTGGCAAGAGTGATGGGTGGAAAGAGGGAGAGGTGGAAGAGATAGTGCTTTTTTTTCTCCATTTCCTTCTCTCCCTCCACTTCTTACACCATAATAAATTTACATCTTTCTTTCACCCACTCTCTATATATGAGTTCTGGCAAACACACAAGCAACGTTCACAGACTTTTATAATAATAGATATGTTCAATTGTAGAGAATAAAATTGATATAACAACGAAATATTATTATCACCATTTATTCAGCTAATGCATTTTACACCTTCGCTGTGGTCACCACTCCCCTCCAATTGTGACATTCAAGTTAAAAATAGTTCAATGGAATGCTGAGGTTACCGCGTCCCTCCTCTCAGAAGTTCCTCCATCCACTGGTAAAGCCAGTGAACTCTGAGGCGCAGCCCCGACACCCAGGCTGACGAGTGGCCGATATCCGCTTCGCACAGGCAGGTTGAAAAGAGGCGTCCCTCTCCTCTGGTCGCATTGTGAAAGCTTTCCGACTACTCTCACATAGTTTAGCTGGCAGAGCGATGCCGTTTACCGGGGTGTGGCCGTCACAGTGACCATATGACTTCTTGGAGCCATGTGTCGGAGTTGGACGTAGGCCATGGACCAGTGCATTTTCAGATCGTTTCGCGACAAAGGTACTACCACTAACGATACACCCTATCCACCCGATACACTCTACTCCTGATACACCCTATACACCCTATCCACCCGATACACCCTATACACTCTATCCACCCGATAAACCCTATCCACCCGATACACCCTATCCACCCGATAAACCCTATCCACCCGATACACCCTATACACCCAATCAACCCGATACACCTTAACAAAATATAAATAGATACATTTTTTCAATTTAAAAAAAATTAAACTTTTGAATTTAATGACTTGAAAAGAAAAAGAAGCTCATATATTTTGAATTTTTTTATTATCTCTGCTAAATCTTGTTCCGCCACCTATTTAAACAAGCTAATTCTTCTCTTATATGGGGTGTTACTTCAGCACTTTGGCGATCATGGCTCTCCACAATTTCCTGTCTCGTCCTGGGTATGACGATAAACTACATCCGCGATAAATTACGTCCAACAGCAAGGCCACTGATCAGGAGGTTTTGAGGAGCGTGGAACTACCTATTAATTGCTGGTGTTCCCAGGTCCACCCTGACCCGGGGTGGTAGCACCTGTTAGGGTCCTAGCTATGGGCAAATAGTTAAACCCGAAACTGAGGTAAAAAGCATTATGAAAGTGTCAAAATAGATGTATTACCATAAATACTCTGTAAAAAATTATTACCAGAAATAAATTTTTGAAGACAAAAAAATATTACCAGTGACAAGATCTTGAAAAAAAATATTACCAGAAATAGATTTTCGACAAGAGAAAATATTACCAGAAAAAAAAATTGTCGGCATTAAATAACCAATTGAGGTTGATATACCATAAAACACAACAAACCAAACCAAAACCAAACCAATTTCCTGCCCTTTAGTAAATTGTATCTTTGTTATTTCTGCTAAATCCTGTTCCGCCTTCAATTTGACAAGCAAATTCTTTTATATGCGGTGTTGCTTCAGAGCTTTGGCGATCATGGCTCTCCACATTTTCCTGTCCTTTGTATTACTTAGTAAATTTTGTCTTTGTTGGTTAAAAGACAACATTTTAGGTGACCAAACAACGGAGATTTTACCAGTGGCATCCACAGGTTTATATATGCAGGCAGAGAGGAAAATGAAAAAGGAGTTGGATTGATACTAGATCAAGATATTAAAAAATGCGTTCTGGGATACTGTCAATTTTCTGAAAGAATTCTTGTAGTTAAAGCATAGCCTTTTAATATATCTAGGTTAGATAGGACAAGAACAGTGCGGGTTCGTTAAAGACACCAGAACAAGGAACGAAATATTTATGCTCAGGATGCTATGAGAAAAGTATTTCAAACGCAGAAGCCCTGCACAAAGGCGTTCGACAATGTATGCCACAAAGATCTGGTAGAGCTGCTGAGCAACCTTGACATATTGAGAAAAAAACATTAGAATAATCAAGAATCTATATTGGCAGCAAACTACCCGCATACTGACAGGAAATGAAATCAGCAGATAAACAAAAAAAGAAAGGGGCGTAAGACAAGGATGCGTCTTCTTGCCAGACTTATTCAAGTTGTACAGCGAGGCAATTCTGAAAGAACTAGAAATCCTACCAGGGCTCATCAATGGCTGCCACAATCTTAACAACGAAAGATATACAGATTATATGGTGATGGTAGCAGACACGGAAAAGAAACTAAAAAATCTTCTTACAGTGGGTAGCGAAGGAAAGCAAGAAGAAAGGACTAATTATAAACTACAAGAAAACATAATGCATAGTTATTGACAAAGAGGTGAGCTTAAAATGTTAATTACAGGTCGGAGATAGTAAAATCAAGCCAGTACAAAAATTTAAATTTAAGTGTTTTAACAGAGGATAGAAAGTGCGACACTGAGATCCGAACACGTATTGCGATGGCCAAAGGTGTATTCTAAAAGCTAAGCAAAGTATTAAGAGACAGGAAAATCCCTTAGAAACGAAGAAAAGAGTACTGGACTGTCATATGATATCTCCCGTCCCGTATGGCAGCGAATGCTGGACAATCTCCTCAAAGATGAATTCAGTAGATATAGAAAAATAGAAAGGGGTGTAAGACAAATCTAGTGTCGCTGACAAAACTAACCTGGCCGTTCGTCTCGGAAAAGGACCTCCAATCGGTTGTGAACTGGGGCAGGAATTGGCTGGTTAACTTTAACGCCTCCAAAACAAAACTGCTCTCTATTAATCACCACAGAGATTCTTTCCTGCCTCCATTAGAATGTCTGACGCTCAACTCCAGGAGAGCACCTCTTTGTGACTGCTCGGCCTCACATTGATTGCTGACCTGAGATGGAACAAATACATTGAGTCAATAGCTTCATTCACCGTAAGGAAAGTTGGCTCCCAGTGACGCGCCAGGAAATTTTTCTCGCCGGAGTCGATCCTTCAAATCTACAAATCAACCATTCGCCCTTGCATGGAGTATTGCTGCCATATATGGTCCGGAGTCCCTTCTGTTTGTCTCAAGATCCTTGATAAAATCCAGAGACGGATATGCAATGTAACTGGCCCTGATCTGACATCTCGTCTGCAGTCGCCCTCTCACAGACGTGCCGTCGCCTCCCTCTGTCGTTTTTACAAATACTCTCACAGTAACTGCTCCGATGAGTTGCTTTCGCTGGTTCCCAGACTTCATGAATTTAAGCGTTCAACTAGGCTGGCATCTCGCTTTCACCCTGTCACTGTCGAAACTGTTAAATGTAGCCATCTCTTCTACTCCAATAGCTTCATGTCTCGCACTTCTTGCCTGTGGAACTCCCTCTCATTTTCCTGTTTCCCTGATAGCTATAATCTCCAACTATTCAAATGTAATGTCAATCGACGTCTCCAGTTGCCTTGATCTATCCACTATCTTTCTCTTCATCCTTTCCTCTATCAATCCTCTTTGCTCTCGCTCCAACTGTCTGTAATCCCTTGCGTGCTAGTGGCTTCCCGCCTTGCATGGGGTGAAACGCTTAAAAAATTTTTTAAAAAACCCAATGATGTGTCTTACAGAAAGTAGCGAAGGAGAGCGAGAAGAAAGGACTAAGCATAAACTACAGAAAGACAAAATACATAGTCATCGGCAAAAAGATGAGCCCAAAATGCAAATTAAAGGCCGTAGTTACTAAAAGCAAGCCGGTACAGAAATTTAAATATATGGGAAGTGCTCTGACGGAGGTCGAAAGTGCGACACTGAGATCCAAAGACGTATTGGGATGGCCAAAATCGCATTCCAAAAGTGTTATGAGACCTTACCCATAATAACATAATGGACTATTCCATACGTAATAAATACTGCGCCTCAAGAGGAAGCAGGGACTTCAGCCCGAAGTTAGGCGACCGGCTGACCGGTTGAACTCTCTGCCTTCGGGCGGGGAGGAACCCGAACGAGGCTACGCCGAAGGGCGTAGTCTCTTTCGGGAAGGTAAACCGACCCTGAACCTGTGTATACGTGTTCAAAGGGCATATTTTTGGCCGAGCCCACGGTCTCGGAGATCCCACGTTAAACCGGCCTTGTGCCACATGATGCCCTCGTTGGGGGGGGGGGGTGACTAAATACCGTTCAGTCGGGCGACCGGCTGATCGGTTGAACTCTCTGCCTTTGGGCAGGGAGGAACCCGAACGTGGCTACGCCGAAGGGCGGAGTCTCTTTCGGGGAGGTAAACCGACCCTAAACCCGTTTATACGGGTTCAAAGGGCATATTTTTGGCCGAACCCACGGGCTCGGAGATCCCACGTTAAACCGGCCTTGTGCCACATGATGCACTCGTGGGTTGCGGGGTGACTAAATAATGTTCCGTCTGGAGTTCAGTCTGAAGCCTGGAGTGAAGTTCGCCTGGAGTCTGTCAGTCAGTCAGAGCGAACCAGTCAGTCAGTCGAGTCAGAGGCAGTCCGAAATTCGCGTTCAGACAATTACTACTAAACCTGATTGTTCGTACTAACACTTTTCTACCTCTCTGTATATATTCCTGTTTGTGTTATTCCATATCCGCATTCGAGTTCTTCTTTATTGGTTCTACCTTGGACTATCACCGTGGTATAGGGACCCGGACCATACCAAAAAGCTAAGCAGAGTAAGAAAGAGGCAATTTTCGTTAGAAACGAAGAAAAGAGTACTTAGATGTTATGTGATATCTGCCCTCTTGTATTGCAGCTGGTCAATCTCCTCAAAGATGAAAAAGCGATTCGAAGCAACAAAAATGTAGTCCTGCAGAACGATGTTGAGGATGCCTTGGGACGAAGATGTGAGCAACGATGAGGTTTTGGCGAGAAGGGAAAGAAAAAGGAAACTTATACTTAACATCAGGAACCGGCAGTTGAAATTTCTGGAACGCGTAACAGGAAAGGAGAGCTTTTAAAATCTGATACTCACGGGAAGGAGAGGGGGGAAAAGGGACAGGGGAAATCAACACGAGACATACTTAATGGACGCGAGTAAACGGGTAGCAGAACAGGGATTTGGAGAAATAACAAAAAAAGCTAAAAGAGACGGGAAGATGTAGTGGCCCATTATCACCTACGTGTTGAAGAGACACGGCACATAACAGAACTTGGCACCTCTCTTTACATTTTCTTGTAGTATCTTTATTTATTTAAAAAGCCATTACTTCCTTGATATTTTTATGTTATAGTAATTTAAATGTTACCCTATTAGGCTCCCGTCGAGGGCTCTTGATTGAGCCCTCATTAAAATAAGTAGGGAGGAGTAGATGTGATATGCAAAAATAAACTACAAAAGAACTCAAAATTGATCACTGCATTTAAGTATTGCATTAATATTTAAGCTCACATTTTAAAAGTTCAACAATAATTCTTCTGCCGCCATTTAAAAACAGTTTGATGTAAGTAGGTCCTTACTTTCCGTACAAACAATTATTTTTATTTTATAAATAACTTTCGCTGGATTTGACAATTAATTTTGATTATTCCCAAATTTATTTCCAAGTTATACAAATTGTTATCGTACAAAAAATTTGAAGCAAAAATCACGTAAAAAAAAAGATCACCGAAAATAATCGCAGTATTGAAAACTTGGGAATTCAAAATTTCAAGATTAAGGGTCCAGATCCAGCTCAGGATCTTTTTAATTTGCTCACAGATTCGGCCTGATTCCAAAATGGTATGATTTGTTGGGCGTAAAGTAGGAGTAAAGTTGAAAAAATGTGACACACTGACATTCGCATTTATTATATAGATAATGTTTTATTGTTAAAATATTTTACAAAATGATTTACTTTCCAGAGTCAAGGAAAATAAAGAAAAACACAGTTTAATGCGTATAATTAAAAAAAAAAAAAAATTAGCAGAGCGTAGTTTCGATCTACGGACCTCTGGGTTATGGGCCCAGCACGCTTCCACTGCGCCACTCTGCTTCCTGTTGCAAAGCAGGTACTTAAATATATATATACTGGCTTAACTCTATTTTACTTTAAAAGAAAAATTATTATTTTCTTCTCACAAAAAAGTATTTCAATGTTGATATACTGTTTACTTGGAAATATTTTTTTTCTATTTTGTTGTCTACAGAAACGCACTTCTCCAGGAAATAATTGTATTTCAAAACTTTTTTTACATATTATAGCATTTAAGAACTTCAAATCTCAAAAGGATTTCTTTTTAAGAGGGATCTCAGTCTGATATGTATGTTCATTCTAAATTGATCCCTGTAGGCTTAACTAAAAAAAATGAAATAATAATAATAAGAAGAAGAAGAAGAAGAAGAAGAAGAAGAAGAAGAAGAGAAAAATAAAAGAGGGGAGAGAAGAAGAGAGCGAAGAAGAGAAAGAAGAGGCAGAAGAATCAGAAAACAGAACAAAAGAAAAACAAGAGAAAGAAGAAAATAATAATAATAATAATAATAATAATAATAATAATAATAATAAGGGTAAAAGCTTAGGTTCAACTTTATATTTATAATCAGCAGCTATTTTGAAATTAGAATAATTAAGAATTTGTTTTAAATCATTTAAATATTTTTTTTTAATTTTAGCTGGAAATTAACGTAAACGTGATTAGGTTGTTAGTAAGAATATGTTTTATCACATACATGGGCGTGGTTGAATCGTGGGTAGGGTCACTTTACATTTACAATGAGTTTTTACATAGATCACCAAAGTTAAGCAAAGCTCAGTCCGTACTTAAAAGAATGAGTAACCTTCTACAATCCGAAATAAACTTCGGCTTTAAATTCTAACAAAGAGCTGATAAGCCGTAAAAAAAAAATCAATTGGACATGATCTGGAGTGCTTCAGCTTAATTGACTGTAATGAGGAAAAAAAACCAGAGAGTGAAAAATTGATTATTTCGGTAAATTTGCAGCTAATACCCATATGGTTTTTTTTTTTGCAGGTAATTTGCCGTTTAATCCCTAAGGAAAATTTCCTGAAATTTTCCATTTAGGTGTAAATTTACATGCTTAATTCGAGAAAAAAAACAAAAAAAACACTAAATGTTTGCGGAAATCTACCGTTTTGAAGTTATCGGCAATAAAAATTCGGGCTCATTCACGTCGGGTCCGTCCGCCATTACTGGCGTTGTTTACATACGTTTGCTTCAAATAATCATACGTGGAAGCTTATTTAGTTAACGGCCTTTTTACTCATCTCCCTGTCTTCTTACTTGTCTCAATTACTCCCCCAAACCAAAAGAAGTCTTTAAACACTTTTGAAAGTGAAGCTTTTATTGATATTTTTTTGGTAAATTTGTTTAAGTTATTTAGAAAAGCAATGGCAAATGTTGTTTCTTATAAATGAAGATTTTTGTTTTTTTGTAGTAAAGCTTTTTATATTGAAGCTGTAATAATAATGAATTCTTGGTTAAATTATAATAAAATAAATAATAAAACAAATTAATTAAATAAATAATAATTAAATAAATAGTCTCGTTACTTTTTCCTCGGTTTGTAAGCCGTTCCCTTTTCCATTGTTCAAAATAAATTTTCACGTAGGCTGGTTCAACGTTTGCTTTTTTTAAATTTCCCGCAAAGTTTGCGCATTGATCTAGACAAGTGAAGCTTCGGCGAATGATTTCTCAAGGTAAACGTATGTAAACAACGCCAGTAATGGCTGCCGTGCTGTAGCCGCGACACGAATGAATCCGAATTTTTATTGTCGATAACTCCAAAAGGGTAGATTTCCGCAAACTTTTACTGATATTTTCGAATTAAGCATTCACATTTATATCGAAATAACAATTTTTAAGGAAATTCACTTTTTGTTACTGAATCGGAGATTTTATAATTTTTTTTGTTTCTCACTGTCTTCAGATTTGTTTTCTCCAAACATTTGTTTCCGATTATAAACTAAAAAGCATGTTTTCGATGGACACGACAAGTTTTTGAGTAAAGAAAGTTTTTTTTATTCGGCTCTCAGACGTCATTTTTTTTTTTTTTTTTTCTGACTTACTGTGAATGTTTGACAACCGAAAAAAAATAACATATAGAAAGATTGAAATAAATTAATATTTGTAACCAATTACGTTGTGGCCGGTTAGCTCAGTTGGTTAGAGCGTCGTGCTAATAACGCGAATGTCGTGGGTTCGAGCCCCATACTGGCCAAACGAATATTTTTCATTTTTTTTTTAAGTTTTCACACACGGATTTACATGAATGACGCCAGACACCTCCCTGACAAACAAAAATAAACACACATTTAATTTATATATTTTTTATAAAATCTCGGTGATACTTTGACTTGTTACCTACAAGAAAAATATCTACATTGTACATATTTTATTTTAAAATGATATAATAAAATATATTATCACATGTCATAACATAAAGAAAAGGTACCTTTTTAATAAATACTTTCATAGTAATTTTTCGAATGAACTCTTCGCTATGGCACCTAAATTTTAATGGCTCGGTACGTCGAGATCTCATAGTTAAGCTGGTTAGATGTAGCCGTAAGTTCTATGCTAACAGTTTTTCTCGCACTTCTCGCTTGTGGAACTCCCTTCCGGCTGCATGCTTTCCAGCCAACTTTAACCTGCAAAAATTTAAATGCAATGTCAGTCGCTATCTACTGTCCGCCTGATTACTCTTTTCTCTCCCTACTCATTAATGTTTCTGTACCTAATTCTTCCACACCCTTGTAAACCCTTGCGTCTTAGTGGCTTTACTGCATTGCTTGGGATGATATAGATTTTTAAAAAAGAAAATGAAATAAATAAAATTAAAAATTAAACATATTTTTATTTCTATTCTAGACATAGATAATAACATGTGGAGTCTAGGAGTCAAGTACTTACTGGAACGATTGCAAATGGCCGACCATTTTACCTGCATCAGATGGTTCGTATGTTAAAAGTTTTCATTTTATTTATTTATTATTCTAAGCAACGGACTTCACCAATTTTTTTTAAAGGAGATCATTGGAAATTACAGAGATTTATTAAAATCAACCTATTGCAAAAGTTACCAAAAACGTTTTAATTTTATTTATTATTTTGGCGAAGTTGTAAATTTAGCAACCAGAAATAAGAATTTTTTCAGGGCTTTTTTTTTTTTTCATCGTACAATTTTTTTTTTTTTTTTTTCATAGTACCAATATAATAAGATTAATTCAATTTTTAATGTTGATAGCAGAGTCTAGTTTGCTTTACAAATTCATTGCAAAATAAATACAGGGTGCCCAGTTTAAAAAAAAATAAATAAAAAAAAGGTAGATTCAGAGAGACGTGATATAACCATTGAAAACTGGTGACGACTGATGTGAGGGAAAAATTTCTGTACATCACCAATTTAATAAAAAAAATAAAGTATTCATTATTCAATCAAACTTCACTTCTACAAAGAAACAATACTTTTAATTAGAAAAAAGGAATTTTTACCAATAAAAAACTATTCTCTTAAAGCTTCATTTTTAAAAAAATAAAAGAAAGCGCATTTTAAATTAAAATAACTTCCACTAAAATTGCGTAGTAATCAAAACGAGTAAGAAAATACGAAAAGCAGTAAAAAAAAAAAAAAAAGGTCGTTAACTAAGTAACCTTCTGAGTATTACTACTCGACGGAAACATATGTAAACAACACCAGTAATGGCGGTCGGACGAAGCGAAAGAGATCGAACTTACATTGTCGATAAATCCTAAATGGTAATCGAGCGCAAACTTTTATTGGCATTTTCGAAATAATCAGACAATTTAACACCATAATGAAACATTTTCATTACCGTGACGTTTTGGTGCTTATGCTGCAAATTAACCAACTTTTCATATCTTTTCAATTGCAGACCTTTAAATAAATTTATAAAATGTTTGCCAGTAAAAGTTTTAGCTAGTTAAAAATAAATAGGAAATGTGGTTATTTCTGGCCGCAGAAACTTCTAGAATTCTACACTTATTTTTACTTTTGCTTTTGTTCTTGTTTATAACAAAGTGCAACAACTTTTTATTAAACAAAGCCTGGGACACTCATTCACAGAAAATGGAGTCCACAAACTTCTCTGCGTGACTGTTTAATTAATCTTATATAATGTTTTGTAACCCGGGCGTAGCAGCAGGCCGGTTAGCTCAGTTGGTTAGAGCGTCGTGCTAATAACGCGAATGTCGTGGGTTCGAGCCCCATACTGGCCAACTATACATATTTTTTTTTTAATATATTTTAGTTTTCACATGCCGATTTAAAAATGAATGCATGCTGTTTATTGCGTTCACGTCGCTATCGAATGTCGCTAAAGTCTAGAAATGGGTTCGACGGCTATGCCCTGGGAAAAATGCTCAATACCCATCGGCACTACCCCTTTTGATCCCAGGCCTTTCCCGAAGAAATAGTAATGACTTGACTTGGAGGTGGGCATTACTGTTCACGCAATACGTGTCACAATATATATATATATATATATATATATATATATATATATATATATATATATATATATATATATATATATATGTGTGTGTGTGTGTGTGAAAAATATATAGAAAATAGGAAAGAACTCGTTAGGTAAAGAATCCAAAGTTCTTTAGTATTTTTGTTATTATTTTTTAAAAATAGTTCTCGATACAAAAGTAGAGCATAAATATATAATTATTTATTTAAAAATATGATTCCAACGCAACATAAGAGTTCTAGTGTTTCAAAACAAGAGCCGAAAACTTCAATATAATTATTTGAATTAAATTGAATTAAAGTACTAAGCTCTGTTCCATCTAGGAGCAAAATTTTGTGGGATTCCAAAATAATACATAAATAATTATATATATATATATATATATATATATATATATATATATATATATATATATATATATATTATAAGTTAATAGACTTAAAATATGGTTTTTCGCTACACAGTTCCAACCATGTTTCAAAAATGGAAGCTAAAAGCCCCGAATTTAAATTTGTACTTAAATTAAATACATTAGTTCCATTTCATCCTCAAGCGAATTTTGGAGTAACTTTAAAAATTACCGGGTTTTAAATACACAGCTAAAACAAAATTCATGTTTCCAAGGTTACAGATAAATCTATTTTGCTAGTCTAGGGGTGTCTAGGTGTTCAATATGTTTATATTTTAATGTTACGTTTTGGTAGTGGGTAGGGTTGTATTTTTCAATGAAATCTCACATCCGTTAAAAGCGTGTCGTCTGGATTTTTTTTTTTTTTTGTTAACGGCTAAAATTCTTACGACATTTTTTTCGTTCGTATATTTAAAGATTTTTGGGTGGTGTCTACGTCAGAATACTTTTTATTTAACTACGATTTGAAATATTTTTACATTTAATTTTTAATATACTATATTTCTTTCAAGAACAATTATTTAAATGTAATTAGAATCCCTTACAGTTTGTAGAATTATTATCACATCAAGTATATTACTATTTTTTAAAGATTTTATACTTGAATATTATTTAAGTAAAATTTCCATTTCTCTGATTTAGTAAACTTCATTTATTTATTTAATTACAATTTAAAAGAAGTTTAGGTTAGAATTCATTTTAATGAACTACAATTTTAATTACAACTTTAAAATATTTTCATTATTAGTTTTAATAGACTATAATTTCATTTAATAGAAGTGAATGTATTTAAGAATTAGAATTACTTACAGTAAGTAAAATTATTTTACAATTATATTACGATTTAATTTTTTTTTTTATGTCAAAAATAGCTAATTCATTTCTCTGATTTAGTAAACTTTAGTTATTTATTTAATTAAAATTAAAATGCATTCTAACCTAAAATTCTTTTAAATTGTAATTAACTACAATTTTAATTACAACTTGACAATATTTTCATTATTAGTTTTTTTAGACTATATTTTATTTAATTGAAGTAAATGTATTAGGCTGGGGCAGAAACAATAAAAACAGACCACTTTAAGGCTTCATTGTAATAATTTATTTCACCAGAGACCTTTTAAAGTACCCTGGATCATCAGATATCACTTCCAAAAGGTGAAAGGAAAAATATATATATTGGTCTATACAAAAAATACTTTTTGCAAGTTTCAAATTTGACCGACTCTTTTTTTTCATAGATAATTTTCCATTACGAAATTCCTCATCCAAATTTTCCATTACCAGATACCTCAATAAAATTTGAAGTTTTTCTCTCATCCAAAAATCGTCTTGAATAAAATGAATATTTTTGACAGATTGGCACATAAAAATTCCAATAAGAATGATTTGCCAATATTTCTTTAGATAAATTACCACATGTATCCGATTGTCCTAGTTATGACAATAAGCTACGTCCGACCGCAAAGAAATACTGAACCCTCAAGCAAAAGTCGACATTATATACTTTATATAATAAAATCACCAACGATACAGTTTTATAATAAAAAAAGACAAACATTGCAACACTAAAATATATAAAACTTAAAGTATAACTTAAAGCTATATTTCTTCATATATATTTTTTTAGGAAAATAACTATGACCAACAGCGATCTACTATTTAAAATAATATTTTTTTTTGACTATTTCGATACAAGGCCTTGTTTAAAAAAAAATTAATTTCAGCATTAAATGAAAGTTGATAGCCGTAAAATAAAAAGTATAGCCGATTAATTTCAACAATGGCGACGTATTCGTATTTACTTTCGAAGTGTAATTTCAAACAGTAGAAAGCCAAAACATTTTCAAGACAATTATATTCTATCAAACTGAGCAGGTGAGGATATATATTCTTCAGAATTATGCATGAAACAACACTTGGGTTCTCACAAAACGCGGACTCGACCTCTGACGTCGACGTGAAGACAAACAAAAGTTTGAGACAGATGAAAGACGTTTAATTCTTCTGCTACACCCATTGATCATGCAGAATAAGCAATTAAAAAGAAAAGAAAAAATTATCTGCTCCGAGTGAGGATCGAACTCACAACCTCCGCATTACTTTTCCGCTTACGGGGCATGTATTACTGTCTATAAGTACGGCGCGCTAACCGATTGCGCCACCGGAGCCGACAGGTTAAGTAGCGACCACTAAAATCATAACTCCTATAGTTTGGCGCTGTATTTCTTTATTTTTTTATTTTTTTTTACATCAGGGCCCATTTGTGGAATAACGAAATCACGGAGATACACTTTAAATTTTAATAAGGAAAAAATAATCGTGAAGTTAGCATCCAATTTAAAATATGAAATAACAAAGACTTAGACATGGAAGCCATGTGTCTCTATTTTCGTTTTTTTTTTTTTTTTTTTTTTTTAAATTAAAGATTTCTTTAAATATAAAAATACTTGTTTGTTTGTTTGTTTGTTTGGGTTTTATGGCATATGAACCACTGTGGGTTATTTAATGCCAAATCCAGTTTATATGAATTTTAAATGCCTATTTTGTATGGAATAAAAACGTATAGCTGGCAACATTATTGGTTCCAAAAACTTATAGCTGGCAACATTATTCTTTACAAAAAACGTATAGCTGGTAACATTATTTCTTTCAAAAAAGAACTTATAGCTGGATACATTATTGGTTCCAAAAACGCATAGCTGGCAACATTATTTTTAACAAAAAACGTATAGCTGGCAACATTTTTCCGAAAACATTATCCGAGGCCTTGCTGTTGGATGTAGTTTATCGCCATACCCAGTACGCGGATGTAGTTTATCGTCATACCCAGAACGTATATAAAAATACTCCATGAATTACTCTTTTGTTAACTTGGGGCGCTCCTGGATACCTTTCAGGGCCCACAATTAAGAAACAATAGCTTAGTGGCATATTAAAAATCTGTAAGATAACTAAAATCGTATTATTGCATAAAACAAAATTTTAAATGTTTCGGGGAAACGACTGAGTGAGTTCAAACTCTATTATTGTACACACCTGACACGAAATGGGGTACGCGTACTGATGCTACTGAGGAGGCACGGTGTAGATAGCGGCTGGGACTGAGGAATCGAGGAGAGCTGAAAGGTATGCAGGTGTGACCCAGAGCCGATTTCAAAATCCTCTTCCCAAAGGCTATGGGTAAATAGCACGACAGACGGGGTTCTGCAGCCTTGGATGGCAACTGGTTTACTGCAGAAAGAAAAGGCAAACTATTCGGTCATGTATCGAAAGATACATGATCGCCCAACCGTGTATCAGATGCAACATAACTGACTGAAATAGAATTTGCAGAGTAGACACGTTAGAGTGACGGATAATGAAAAATCAGAGAGCCGAATTCGAATTCCAGTTATTACAAGGTATGAAAGAAATGGCAACCTACTGCGCGAAAAATATGCCTCGTCAGTCATGTATCAAAAGATACATGACCGCCTAAACGTGTATCACGCATGGCATATAACTGACTGTAATGATGCTAACACGCGAACCATAGGTGGCCGGTAGGCTGTTACCTAAGAAACGAATGATGATTTTAAAAATTAAATATTTTGATTCTTTTTGGCTAAAGGTACATTATAAAGATGTGAGCAGAATATCCTAAAAGGGCTTCTTTGAAAGCCCTTGGAACGGCAACTCTTTGAAAGCCATTGGAACGGCAACTCTTTAAAAGCCCTTTGAACGGCAACTCTTTGAAAGCTATTTGAACGACAACTCTATCATTAACAAAAATAAAAGTGCAAATGCTGATAAGACATGGTCGAGGTAAGAGAAAGACATTTTAATTACTGTGATCTACACGATTCGATCGTTTGCTTGTTCCAGAGTATCGTATTGCAAGTTTCAAATTTGACCGACTCTTTTCTTTCATAGATAATTTTCCATTACGAAATTCCTCATCCAAATTTTCCATTACCAGATACCTCAATAAAATTTGAAGTTTTTCTCTCATCCAAAAATCGTCTTGAATAAAATGAATATTTTTGACAGATTGGCACATAAAAATTCCAATAAGAATGATTTGCCAATATTTCTTTAGATAAATTACCACATGTATCCGATTGTCCTAGTTATGACAATAAGCTACGTCCGACCGCAAAGAAATACTGAACCCTCAAGCAAAAGTCGACATTATATACTTTATATAATAAAATCACCAACGATACAGTTTTATAATAAAAAAAGACAAACATTGCAACACTAAAATATATAAAACTTAAAGTATAACATAAAGCTATATTTCTTCATATATATTTTTTTTAGGAAAATAACTATGACCAACAGCGATCTACTATTTAAAATAATTTTTTTTTTGTCTATTTCGATACAAGGCATTTTTTAAAAAAAAAATTAATTTCAGCATTAAATGAAAGTTGATAGCCGTAAAAAAAAAAGTATAGCCGATTAATTTCAACAATGGCGACGTATTCGTATTTACTTTCGAAATGTCATTTCAAACAGTAGAAAGCCAAAACATTTTCAAGACAATTATATTCTATCAAACTGAGCAGGTGAGGATATATATATATTCTTCAGAATTATGCATGAAACAACACTTGGGTTCTCACAAAACGCGGACTCGACCTCTGACGTCGACGTGAAGACAAACAAAAGTTTGAGACAGATGAAAGACGTTTAATTCTTCTGCTACACCCATTGATCATGCAGAATAAGCAATTAAAAAGAAAAGAAAAATTTATCTGCTCCGAGTGAGGATCGAACTCACAACCTCCGCATTACTTTTCCGCTTACGGGGCATGTATTACTGTCTATAAGTACGGCGCGCTAACCGATTGCGCCACCGGAGCCGACAGGTTAAGTAGCGACCACTAAAATCATAACTCCTATAGTTTGGCGCTGTATTTCTTTATTTTTTTATTTTTTTTTACATCAGGGCCCATTTGTGGAATAACGAAATCACGGAGATACACTTTAAATTTTAATAAGGAAAAAATAATCGTGAAGTTAGCATCCAATTTAAAATATGAAATAACAAAGACTTAGACATGGAAGCCATGTGTCTCTATTTTCGTTTTTTTTTTTTTTTTTTTTTTTAAATTAAAGATTTCTTTAAATATAAAAATACTTGTTTGTTTGTGTTTTATGGCATATCAACCACTGTGGGTTATTTAATGCCAAATCCAGTTTATATGAATTTTAAATGCCTATTTTGTATGGAATAAAAAACGTATAGCTGGCAACATTATTGGTTCCAAAAACTTATAGCTGGCAACATTATTCTTTACAAAAAACGTATAGCTGGTAACATTATTTCTTTCAAAAAAGAACTTATAGCTGGATACATTATTGGTTCCAAAAACGCATAGCTGGCAACATTATTTTTAACAAAAAACGTATAGCTGGCAACATTTTTCCGAAAACATTATCCGAAGCCTTGCTGTTGGATGTAGTTTATCGCCATACCCAGGACGCGGATGTAGTTTATCGTCATACCCAGGACGTATATAAAAATACTCCATGAATTACTCTTTTGTTAACTTGGGGCGCTCCTGGATACCTTTCAGGGCCCACAATTAAGAAACAATAGCTTAGTGGCATATTAAAAATCTGTAAGATAACTAAAATCGTATTATTGCATAAAACAAAATTTTAAATGTTTCGGGGAAACGACTGAGTGAGTTCAAACTCTATTATTGTACACACCTGACACGAAATGGGGTACGCGTACTGATGCTACTGAGGAGGCACGGTGTAGATAGCGGCTGGGACTGAGGAATCGAGGAGAGCTGAAAGGTATGCAGGTGTGACCCAGAGCCGATTCCAAAATCCTCTTCCCTATGGGTAAATAGCACGACAGACCGGGTTCTGCAGCCTTGGATGGCAACTGGTTTACCGCAGAAAGAAAAGGCAACCTATTCGGTCATGTATCGAAAGATACATGATCGCCCAACCGTGTATCAGATGCAACATAACTGACTGAAATAGTATTTGCAGAGTAGACACGTTAGAGTGACGGATAATGAAAAATCAGAGAGCCGAATTCGAATTCCAGTTATTACAAGGTATGAAAGAAATGGCAACCTACTGCGCGAAAAATATGCCTCGTCAGTCATGTATCAAAAGATACATGACCGCCTAAACGTGTATCACGCATGGCATATAACTGACTGTAATGATGCTAACACGCGAACCATAGGTGGCCGGTAGGCTGTTACCTAAGAAACGAATGATGATTTTCAAAATTAAATATTTTGATTCTTTTTGGCTAAAGGTACATTATAAAGATGTGAGCAGAATATCTTAAAAGGGCTTCTTTGAAAGCCCTTGGAACGGCAACTCTATGAAAGCCATTGGAACGGCAACTCTTTGAAAGCCCTTTGAATGGCAACTCTTTGAAAGCCCTTGGAACGGCAACTCTTTGAAAGCCATTGGAACGGCAACTCTTGAAAGCTATTTGAACAACTCTATCATTAACAAAAATAAAAGTGCAAATGCTGATAAGACATGGTCGAGATAAGAGAAAGACATTTTAATTACTGTGATCTACACGATTCGATCGTTTGCTTGTTCCAGAGTATCGTATACCAGTCGTAGAAGACTGAGAGTTAGTTCGCGGTATAACACAAGGTATAGTCGAAATAGACACGTGGGGAATATCAACACGCATATGTAGTCAAGTGCGATACAAATATTCTACGAATTATCGCATTGTAGCAGTCGAATGCCGAGTTCGAATTCCAGTGGAGTTTATTACATTCAGTTACGTGCTAATAAACCATCTTCAGGACATATTCATAAAATATAATTAACATTATCAATTCAACATGACAAAGACGATGGACATAAGAACAAGACTTATCCAAACAGATAACTGAAAGTTCTATAAGATCAGCGTTTCGTTTAAACATGGTCAAATTTTAGGAATACGTTTTCACAGCGTCGCCCACGTGACGACAACGTGACCATGTTGATGGTATATTAGACCGAAACGTCCGACGTTGACATTATATTAACATTAAAACAGCATAATTGCATATAAGGATTTTTGTTTGTTTTTTCCGTATATTTTTCTTCATATATATATATATATATATATATATATATATATATATATATATATATATATATATATATAAGTATTAGTACAATTTTGATATCTTGCCTTCAGATCTTTTTTGGTATATTGAATATAGTTGGAGGGACACTCTGAACGTCATGCCAAAACTTATTCCGCCCCCCCCCGCCAATAAAGCAGACACTGGGATCCCCATAGATTCAAGTAATTTGTCGCCTTACACTACATTCTCTTATGTGCCAATACTCTTCAGTAAATAGATGATCATGGTCATCCAGAGCTTCCTTTATTATGGCGAGTATGAGTAAATGGATGGCAGAACAAGGTTTCGGAGTGATAAGAAAAAGACAATATTTTTTAATCGAATTTACCCCAAGCAAGGCAGTAAAGCCACTAAGACACAAGGAGTTACTGAATGTGAAAGAATTAGAAAACATAAAACATTATGTAGGAGTGAGGACAATAGAAGAGTAATCAAGAACACAGTACTTAACGTTTGATATTCCTTTAAAATTTTTGAAGTTGACCGGAAATTATGGAACCAGAATAGAGTTCCACAAACAAGAAGTGCGAGAAAAGAAACTGTTAGCACAGAATTTACGGTTACATTTAGCCAATTTAACTGAAAATTGGTGAGACCTTGCCGCCAATCTAGTACTGCGCTTAAATTCACAAAGTCTACGTACCATAGTGAAAAGTTAATTAGAACAATTACCATGAAAGTATTTATTGAAAATCGCAGGGAAGCGACTTTAAGGCGGTGGGCAAGTGACTTAAGCCGAGACGCCAGTCCAGAACAGGACGAATAATATTGCTGATTCTCCTTTGGATCTCTCGAAAATATATAGCAGGAGCACCGGACAATATTTGGCAGCAATATTCTAAGCTTGGGCGAATGGTAGATATGTAAGATGGATACTATAGAAAGAGCTAAAAAGAACAGGGAATTGTGGAGAGTCATGATCGCCCAAGTCCTGCAGGGACGCGGCGCATAGAAACGAAGAATAAAATTCTCACTGCCATGACTATGGCAGATGGTATTTGTACTTGGTACAAAAGATTTACCATAAAAACTGCAATAATTTTAAATAGGTACCTCTACGGGATCACTAAAAAGAGCATAGCATGGTGAAAAAGACGCCAAACTTGACAAAAAAAAATCTTAATAATAACATAAACATTTAGACGATAAAATTTTGTTTTCGTCAAGTTTGGTGTCTTATTTTGTTCGTAATTTCAAGTCATTATGACACTCAATTTTTATCCAAGCCGTGGAGGAAGAAAGACAAATAAACTATAAACAGAATGCATTCGGATCAATACTCCATTTTATTAAGCGTGGTTGCTTGTCGGTAGTTTGGTGCAGTAACCGCCTGCTGGTTGCGTCACCCAAAGATTCATAGATCGAACCTATGCTCTGCTAACAAAAATTACTTATTCATGTTTATTTTTATTTTTTTATTTTTGCTTGTGTATTGCTTTTTTATTTTATTTTTTTTTAATCATATTATTCGGTTGGTGCAAAAATAATGACGTAATAATGTCGTTTTTTAACGTTAAAAATACGTCAAAAAACGACATTATTACGTCATTGTTTTTGCACCAACCTAATAAAACGCTACATTCTGTTGTTTGTTCTTGCAGTCTCAGACAAGCATCGATCTGCTGTATTGCGACTGAAGAGAAAAGCGAAAATACGTCAGATACAAAGATAAGAATGTTTGTACGGATGACGACAAAAGCTTTGGTCACCGAATCTCATTCACAGAGAAACCGAGAAAGAACGTCCATTTATCTCTATGAACAAGTGGAAGATGAAGAGAATAAGCTACTTATATAATTATGATGAACCTTGTCGCTACGCAGCAGAGTGGCGCAGTGGAAGCGTGCTGGGCCCATAACCCAGAGGTCCGTAGATCGAAACTACGCTCTGCTAACAATTTTTTTTTTTTAAATGTGAAGTTGACAAAATACGTAACAGTTCAAAGAAATTAATTTCGTGAATTTTTCAAATTCTTTTTTTTTTCCACTGTTTTTCTTAGTCTTTAAATTATCTTTTTTAATCATTTTTACCCCAGCCAAGGCAATCAAGCCACTAACACGCAAACAAAGGGAATGTCTGAGTGTGAGTGGATATGAGAAAAAGAAAACGTTAAGAAAAGATAGAACAATAAAAGAACAAGAATTAAGAAGACAAAATATAACTTTATTTTGGAAGATATATTACATAGAAGGAAATTATAAATAGTTTCCGCTGTTTGATGTTTTAGTTTCAGAGCGCATCGATATGCAGTGTTGCGACCAAACGGAAAGGCGAAAATAAGGCGGGCAATAAAAAAACCTAAGATGACTAAAAAAAGAAGACAATTATATAATATTTATCCCTTAAATGATAAAAAGAAATAATAAAACCGAGAAATAAAAAAAATGATATCCGACATTTTACTATTCGTAAGACGTTAGAATGTTTGTACGGGATGACGACAAAAGCTTTGGTCACCGAATCTCATTCACATAGAAAGCGAGAAGGGACGTCCATTTATCAGCTGTTAGAGATTAACTCCTATCTCTATAAAAAGGGGAGGATGAAGAGAATAATATATATAATTATGAAGACGGATATCCGTTGTACAGCAGAGTGGCGCAGTGGAAGCGTGCTGGGCCCATAACCCAGAGGTCCGTAGATCGAAACTACGCTCTGCTAATTTTTTTTTTTAAATATGAAGTTGACAAAATCCGCAGCAGTTCTACGAAATTATATTCGTGATTTTTTTTAAAATTCCGTTTTTCTTCTCTGTCAATTAATTTGAAATTTCCACGTCTTCTCTTAGTCACTCACTTATCTTTTTTAATCATTTTAACCCAGGCAAGGCAATTAATCCACTAAGCCGCAAAGGGAGTGTCTGAATGTGAGAATATGAGAAAAAGAAAACATTAATGAAAGAGAACAATAAAAGAAGAGGAATTAAGAGGACAAAAGATAACGATTGATATTGCATTTAAATTTTGGAAGATCAAAGCTGACTAGAAAGAGCTAGAAGCTGGGAGAGAGTTCCACAACAGAAGAAACTGTTAGCATAGAACTTACGGCTACATCTAACGGTTTCAACTGTAAAATGATGAGACCTTGCTGTAGTCTAGTACTGCGCTTAAATTCATAACGGTCAAGTAACAATGAGGCAACGTGGAGTAATGGATAGCGGCTAGGATTGAGTAATCAGTAGAGCCGAGTTCGAATTCCAGTCGAATCCATTACATTCACTTACGTGCTAATACCCTTGGAAAAGGTATGGATCCCTTTCTTCTACTCTAAAGGCTATATAGCCCAGTCTGCGGGTAAACAGCAAGACAGACTGGGTTCTAAAGACTTGTATGGCAACTGGTCTACCCCAGAAAGAAATGGCAACCTACTGCGGGAAAAATCTGCCTCGTCAGTCATGTATTGTTATGGCACAAAGAGGAAAGGTCATCAGAACAATTACGATGAAAGTATTTATGGACAAAGCACAGGGAAGCTACGGTGGGGAAAAACTGAAGCCGAGATGCCAGGTTAGGACCAATAACATTGCATTCTTCGAGCGAAAAAAAGGAATGAAGTTGAAAAATCATTTCTTTTAGGTCTTTTTTTTTTTAAGTTTTTTTTTTTTTAGCTACTTTTCATCACAATTTTCCAGAGGCCATCAATCTACAAAAGAAAAATGTCGGTACAGAACGAAAATAAATGATAAACACTCGGTAAGATTTGAACTCACTGTCGATATTTTTTCTTTTTTCTTCCACGGATCAGAAAATAAAAATTATTCTCTACGGAGTACTTAGCAAAAAAAAAAAATGGTCTTCATTTTCTTTCTTTCTTTTTTTTTATTTTTATCACTCAATACGTGCCACTCAAGATAAAAAGGAATGTTGTAAGGGCGTATAGGGAAGGAGCAAGGATTATTATGGGGACATTTAGAATACAGTGTAACCCGGATATAAGAGAGTTGTTTGGACCAGAGAAGAAGTCTCTTATATCCGGATTTCTCTTATATCCGGGTTTGATCTATTTTGTTTACATTAACACAGGCTCTAATTTGGGACCAGTGAAAATCTCTCTTATATCCGATTTCTCTTATATCCGGGTCTCTTATATCCGAGTTACACTGTATATAGCGGGTGACTACTTGATGAGGTTAAGAATGTAGTAATCAGAGAAAAATACTCTCCGGAGTCTGTTCCACAGTGTAGCAGTCTGGAAGAAGAAGCTGTCTCGGAGTAACTTACTCCTTACGTGTAAAATATGAAAGGAATGAAGATGAGTTAGCAAAACGCTCACTTATACGTAACATCAAGAAGACACAGTTGAAATGAGTAAGGCACATAATGAGGAAAGAGGGCTTGGAAAATTTGATACTCACGTGACAGATTGAATTATTCAACGGATTTGCTGTAGAAATTTCAACTCGCTTATGTTACTACGTAATAGCGTTTGTTTTTTTTTTTGTTATTTTTTGTTTTTTATTTATTTATTTATTTATTTCAGTCTCTGTAAAACTTCATGGTATTCTCAGCATCCTTCTGTAGAACTATATTTCTTTTTCATCAAGTCAATTCTTCATTTGTTAGGAGATTGTTCAGTATAAGATGACTGATATTACATGACAATTCGTTACTCTTTTCTTTGTTTTGAAAGAAATTTCTCTGTATTTTAATACTTTGCTTAGCTTTTAAAAGGCATCTTTTGCTGTGTCGATACACCTTTGGATTTCAATGTCGTACATTCTGTCCCCTGTACTTAAAACACTACCCAGATGTTTTACGTAATCGCTTACCTTATGTGTAGTAACGGAATCTGCGATATTTTAAAAAATATATAAAACAAACACAATATAAGATTTACATCTTAGAGTTTTAAAAATATTGAATGTTCAATTAAACGTAGTGTAATCAGTAATGTTTGCAAAATTATCAATGGCCAGTATGGGGCTCGAACCCACGACATTCGCGTTATTAGCACGACGCTCTAACCAACTGAGCTAACCGGCCGGCGGTCGGCTGCTTTTTCTATGTGAAAGGATTTATCATAAACTTTCACGCCGGAATGCTAAGCTTTATGAACTGTTTTTAAAAGCGAAAGGGTCTTACTTTATGCTTTATATATGTGCAGCTTGGGGATACCTTGCAAATACATGTCAGCTTATTTTGTTAGCTTAATTAACGACAGAGAAGTGAGTTCGATCCTCGTTGAATGCTATTCTTTTTTACCTTTTTTGCCTCATTTCCGCTACGCCTAGTAAATCACTATGAACAGTTTCATGAAGTACGGAGTAAACAAAACAATTTTTTTTTTTATATCTGTCTATATTTCTTAAATGAGGTATTGTAACTATTTTTACACTATTTACAGTGTTCGGACTGTTGTCCTCATCTTTGTTGCCATATTCACGATGTTTTGGACGGTGTACGATCTGGCCTTCCTCGGGATCTGTCTATATTTCTGAGATGAGGTATTGTAACTTTACACACTATTTCGGCTGTTGTACACTCCGGCCTTCTTCCGGATCTGTCTATATTTCTTAAATGAGGTATTGTAACTATTTTTACACTATTTACAGTGTTCGGACTGTTGTCCTCATCTTTCTTGCAATATTCACGACGTTTCAACCGTTGTACGCTTTGACCTTCTTCAGGATCTGTTTATTTCTCTGATGAGGTATTGTAACTATTTACACTTTACATTGTTCGGACTGTTGTCCTCATCTTTGTTGCCATATTCACGATGTTTTGGACGGTGTACGATCCGGCCTTCCTCAAAATCTGTCTATATTTCTGAGATGAGGTATTGTAACTTTACACACTATTTATTGTTCGGACTGTTGTCCTCATCTTGTCATATTCAAGACGTTTCGGCTGTTGTACACTCCGGCCTTCTTCCGGATTTGTCTATATTTCTTAGATGAGATATTGTAACTATTTACACTATTTACATCGTTCGGACTGTTGTCCTCATCTTTTTTATCATATTCACGAAGTTTCGGCCGTTTTACTCTCCGGTCTTTTAATTAATTACAATTCATAATTTTCATCACAATTCACAAACTTCCTGGGTAAGACTTATCGTCTTATCCAACAGTAAGCCTCTGATCAGGAGGTTTTGAGGGCCGTGGAACCACCTAATAATTACTTGTGTCCCCAGGTCCACTCTGACCCGGGGTGGTAGCACCTGTTAGGTTCCCAGCTATGGGCAAATAGTTAACCTTCAAAATGGGGTGAAAACGTGTAAAAATAGTTTGTATTAACAGAAATAATACATTTTTGGAAAAAATTACTAACGATACATTTTTGGATGAATATTAACAGCAATATTTTTTTGGAAAAAAAATTACCAGCAATATTTTTTTTGAAAAAATATTGCCAGCTATACATTTTGAAAAAAAATATTACCAGCAATAAAAATTCTGTCGGCAATAAATAATCCATTGCCGTAAAACCAAACCAAGAAAAACAGGAGATATTTATTAACAAAAAATATTTAGAAAAACATATATGTATATCTACGAATCCAAAATATTGATAAAAAATATTTACAGAAATAAAACTAGGAAACTGGGTATGTAGAGAATAAATATTACCCACAATTCTTTATCGACGGAAATAATAACACTAGCAATATAATTGTCGCTCGACAGAAACTCTCTTTGCGTAAAGTGTTTATGAAACGTGATTTACAAAGTGATTTCGCTACAAAGAATATTTTCTTATTCATATATATATATATATATATATAATTATTTATTTTTAAAGAAAAAAAAATTATAACATAAATATGTTATAAAATCACTACAAAAATAGCCATTTTGTTTCAACACCTTCGGTGTCTTATCAAGTGATGACGTTGAATGTAAAATAAATGGTTTTAAAAGTTTCAAATTAATTAATATTCTACGCAAGGGGAAAACGTTGTTACAAAGGCTAGATGGACCAATCAGAACACAAGTACAGGAAAATTCAAAAAGCTCGATAACGAAGTCATGTTATAATATCTATTCAGATGTTTAGTATTAAAAAATAATTTATTCCAACGAATAATTACTAAATTATATGATAAAATTTAATATTAAAATTTAAAACTGCTAATTACAAAATCAAAATTTAACATTTATTCGCTATCAAGTTTACAACTATAAAATTACTGAGGAGAAAAGAAGAAATATATATGTTATTCAATTTATTTTTTCATTGAAGTTACTTTAGCTATATTTAATATCCGGTCTTTTTACAATGTATACATTTTAATCCTCATGGTGTGTAAATGGGGTCCCAAACTCAC
>OZ010597.1:82240875-82258375 GCA_963932145.1 Acanthosepion lycidas | reverse complement strand
ATAACCGATGATAATAATAATAACCGAGAATAATAATAATAACCGAGAATAATAATAATAATAATAATAACCGAGAATAATATTAACTGAGAATAATAATAATAATAATAATAATAATAATAATAATAATAATAATAATAACCGAGTATAATAATAACTGAGAATCATAATAATAATAATAACCGAGAATAATAATAATAACTGAGAATAATAATAATAACCGAGAATAATAATAACTGTGAATAATAATAATAATAACCGAGAATAATAACGATAATAATAATAACTGAGAATAATAATAACTGAGAATAATAATGATAATAATAATAATAAATAACCGAGAATAATAACCGAGAATAATAATAATAATAATAACCGAGAATAATAATAATAATAATAACCGAGAATAATAATAATAATAACCGAGAATAATAATAATAATAATAATTATAATAATAATAATAATAACTGAGAAATAAAACGGACGTCCGGCTGTTTGTACATGACGACGACAATGGCTTTGGTCACCGCATTTCATCCACGTCTACTGCTTTCCAAAGCGGGAAAAAAATCTCAGTTGTTGAAGATTCACTCCTGTTTCCATGGAAAAGTGATGGATTCAAAAAAGGAAGTTAATCATAAAGCAAGTGCCGGCGTAAAGCAGAGTGGCGCAGTGGAAGCGTGCTGGGCCCATAACCCAGAGGTCCGTAGATCGAAACTACGCTCTGCTAATATATATATATTTTTTTTTAAATATGAAGTTGACAAAAATCCGCAACAGTTCACAGAAATTATTTTCGGGAATTTTTCAAGTTCTTTTTCTTTTCTTTTTTTTTTTCCTATTTTTTTTTTTTTTTTTTTGACAAATAATTTAAAATTTCCGCTGTTTCGCGGAATCTCTGTAAGGTTTAATAAATTTTGTCCTTTTGTTATCTCTCCTAAACCTTGCCGCGTCATCTATTTACTCAAGATCGTTCTTCATCCTCTGTGTGCCGTGTCCCTTCAGGACGTTAGTGATCATAGCTCTCCACAATTTCCTATCCTTTGTCGCTCTTAATAAATATTTTTCTTTTTGTTCTCTCCTAAACCTTGCCCGCCATCCATTTACTCAAGCTCTCTAAATATGTTGTTTTTCGCCAAGACAACATATTTTAAAATAAATCAATTAATTTTTATAATATATACATACATATATATATATATATAAATATATATATATATATATATATATATATTGAAGTTTTCGGCTCTTGTTTTGAAACATGAGAACTCTTATGTAGCGTGTTGGAATCATATTTTAAATAAATAATTATATTTATGCTCTACTTTTGTATCGAGCACTATTTTTTTAAAATAATAGCAAAAATACTAAAGAACTTTGGATTATTTACCTTACCAGTTCTTTCCTATTTTCTATATATTTTCATTTATATATATATATATATATATATATATATATATATATATATATATATATATATATATATATATATATATATAATATGCCTCTTGGGTGCACTTTGGCGTACTGGAATAGTTAGAAAATCAATTTTTGTACCGCTTGATGTTTATAGTTATATGCTGTACTTCTTGGAGAATTTAAATCTTCAATTTTTTTTTTTTTTTATTCATTTTTTTTTTTTTTGTAAAACAGAACCCCCAGTTATCCAAATCTGCTCTGGATCGTAAATAAAAAATGCAATAAGACTAAAGCTAAAACATTATTTAATTAGAAAAGCTTTTAATTGTTTTTATGGATAAGATATTTTATGAACACTATTGTCTGAAGAAAATGTTTTTCAATGAATAATTATTTTTTTACAAGAATTGTTTTCATTTTTTGCATTTTAATGAGAAGAATTTATAAAATTTTAAATCACTTAAATTTCGGTATTAATTCGTACCGGTTCAATGATATTGTTATTAATTAAAAACTATATTTGCTAATCATAAATGGAATAGCTTACTACAATTCATCTAACACCAATATTTTAAAAATATTTTTTAATTTTTTTGCCTATAAACGTGCCGATTTTTTAAATAAGGACATCCATACACGTCATTAAGAAAAATAAGGGCGGTAACTAAAGTAAATTTAAAGACAAAGTACCTAAAATTCAATCAAATATTAAATTACGAAGAATATTTTCCTAAATTTTTAAGAGATAAATTTGCAGATTAGGACCCAGAAACTAATTTTGAAAAGAAGCATCATTTCTAGGGTAACAAAGCCTAAATATCCCCCCCCCAAACAGCATTAGCACCGTTTAGGTATATCGCCAATCTTAGGTGGGTCTTATTTTTTTTTCCCCCACATAGAGTAAAGAACAGTAAGATTATTCTCACTGCTGGTTCGTTGACTGTATAAACCTTGTGCTATTTATAATCTGTACAGATACAGGTACCTAGAAAAAACATTATATAAAGGATTCACCAGTACCGCTAATTTTAGAATATTTAACAACTTTTAGTAACTTTATGTTAAAATAATAAAATAATTTATGAAATAACAATTTAATTCATTTAAAAATTCATTTTTCATAGAAAAAGTTTTTTGCCTTCAGACAATATTATGCATAGTGATAAAAACAAATAAAAGCAACTAAAAGCATTTAAAATTAAATAGTATCTTTGTTTTATTGGGTTTTGTATGTTACAATTCAGAGCTGATTTTAGGTTTACGAGGCCAGATTTTAAAAAAAATAAAACATGATTTACTTTCCTCAAAGCCTTGTGTTTTTAACTAATATAATGACTTGCGTGCTTCGACCATAAATTTTTAGAGTTTTTATTAATTTATTTATGGGGGTGTAATATATATATAAAAAATATATTTTTATAATGACTTAAAAAAAAATAACATATTTATAATAATTTCCATCATTCCTGAATAGTTTCTGAAAGTTTCATTAAAATCTGACAATTATTTCTATTTTTGCAAGATTTTCAAAATTAATGTGTGTCATAAGAAAAAAATGAACAAAAAATTTTAAAAGATAATTAAAAATTACTTTGTTCTTTACTCTTAATAGTAACATAAACATTTTGGCGATAAAATTTTGTTTTCATCAAGTTTGACGTCTTTTTCGTCAGACTATGCGCTTTTTTTTAGCGATCTCATGGAGGTACATAAATTATTTATGTCTCGGCTACAGCCCTGCCGACATTTGGTATTTCCTCTTAATAACATAAACATTTTGTCTTTAAAATTTTGTTTAAATTCAGTTTTGGGCCTTTTTCAGTGTAAAAGTGGAGTTATATATATATAAAAAAAACATGATTATTATTCCAAAAATAGCATTAAAACTTTACTTGGGTCCCGGATACAGCACAGCTGGCCTTACGGGACTAGATTACTGCGCGCAAGTTTACCCATTTACTGAGTAATTTAAAAATTAAAAAAAAAAAGCCACAGATTACTGACTGAAGCGGCCAAGCTGTACCCGGGACCCAAATAAGATTGCCATAATCCTCCTAAAAGGTGCACTTTCCGTTGTTTTTATTGCTATTTTTGTAAAAATCATAATAAGGTCCTAAAAGTAAAGTTTTAAAGTCAAAATGTTTCTGTTATTGTTAAAGGGGAAAGAGCAAATGTCAGCCGGGCCAAGACATGACCCAAGATTGTCGATACCTCCTAGACGGTAGGTATTCGAAAATTTCTAATGCTCATTTTAGAATATTCGGGGTTTTTTTTTACATGAGAAATTATGCTTTTTTTATATATATATATTAGTTTCTGCGTCCTAATCTGCAATTTTACCGAAAGCTTTTCGTATTAAATTAATTTACGAATGAGAAGTGAGATCGATCCTCGTTAGGTGCGTTATATTTTCGACTGTGTGCCATTTCTAATCTATGCTTAGTTTATTTAACTATATGATCAGTTTTGTGAAGTTCATAGCAAAGAGAATTTTTAAAATTTTAATTCAAAATTTTCATCACAATTGACAAAAAACTTCTGATGACAACAAAATCTTTAGTTTAGTCACTACATTTTCTTCACGTAGAAAATAAGAAGGAACTTTCATTTGTCAATTGTTGGAGATTCTATCAGTTTCCATATGAATGAAAAGAAACAAGTTACTTATACAATCACGAGGTTGGCGAAAAGCAGAGTGGCGCAGTGGAAGCGTGCTGGGCCCATAACCCAGAGGTCCGTAGATCGAAACTACGCTCTGCTAATAACAATTTTTTTTTGTTTTTTTTTTGCTTGAATATAGTATTTTTTTAATCCTACTGAAATAAATATTAACTGAGATCTTAGTAGCTTCTTCCGCTACCAAGCCAAAGAAAAATTTAAAAAATGTTTTTAGTTTCCGTATATCTATTATTGATAACCTCCTACATTATATTTCAGAATTTTAAAAATATTGCTGACGTTGTGACATGTCTTCTGCTACAAACTATATCTCTATCTATAAAAGGCAGGATGTGTGTGTGTGTGTGTGTGTGTGTGTGTGTGTAACGAATGTACGGCCGCAATTTTCGACGGATTCGCACCCAAATTAACATGCACATGCTCCAAGTTAGCGGGAAGGCCAAGGCCGTCTTTGCATTTCCCAACTCGCATCGATAGAGGAAATAATCGATTTTTTCATGCTTTTACGGCAGTTTTCATGTAGCTTGCGGTCATTTTCTACTGGCCAGAGTGAGAGCCTATAGCTGGCTGCCACGAATAGGCAGGAAAATTCCATTGGTCAGCGTTAGGGCCAACAGTTGACTGACACGAATGTTAACTAGCATGCTAGCATGCTAAAAATCAATAGCTGCATTCGTCACAAGTGGGAAAAATTTAAATCTGCATGGCACTTTATTCCAATTGGCTCATTCGCTTGCTTAAACTCAACGTTGATTCTGATTCCGGAGAACTGAGTTAAGTGTGAAAAAGTATTTGTTGTTAACATTCTTTTTTCATTCGGTTTTTCCAGTTCCGAGTCCTTTATTAAAGCTGATCGGTTTGCGTTCATTTTGTTTAGTTCTTTTTTCGTAACACATTTAATGTTTAGTAAAAAATACACAGTGTGAGATAGGCAAGCAGTAAGGCATGTAGCAACATCAGCACGGCAAGGGCACGCCTTTAAAGGCAAGTAAGGGCAAAAATATTTTAAGTCAAGTGATAGCGATTGCTATATGAGTCGTACGATTTTTGAATCAAGCACAAGCAACGCTGGGCCATGCTATACTTTTATCTAAAGCTTCGTCGTTCCTCACATGTTTGGTCTATGGTATCCTCAGCAGCCTTCTGTTTCTGCAAGTCACTTATTCATCTGTGATGAGATTGTCCAGCATTCACTGCCATATAGGAGGACTGATATTAAATAACAGTTTAGTACACTTTTCTTTGTTTCTAACAAAATTTTCTTGTTTCTTAATACTTTGCTTAGCTTTTTGGTTAACTGAATACTTTGCTTACCTTTCGCTATATCAATGCGACTTCGGATTTATTTTAGTGTCCTCCTTTAAAGCACTTCCCAGATATTTTACGCAAACGCGTAGAAGTATCAGCGGTATATGCGATATTGTTTTAAACTTTATAAATCAGCACACCATAACGTATGTAAATTTATATTGATTAGAGTTTTAAAAATATCGCATATTTTGTTAAAAGATGTAACTGATTTTCATAAAATTATATTTGGCCAGTACGAGACTCGAACCCAGAACATACGCGCTATTAGCATGACGCTTTAACCAACTGAGCTAACCGGCCTTCCAGCGACTGGCAATTGCATAATACAAAATTATTTCTTTTAAATTCTCACGTGGGGACAGCTTAGCTTTGTGAATTGCTTTGAAAAATGAAAGTGTCTGATATATATATATATATATATATATATATATATATATATATATATATATATATATATATATATATATATATATATATATATATATATATATATATATATAATAAATAAATAAATAAAGAAGAACAGTAAGATATATAATCCGGTGTAGAACTGTATAGCGAAAAAACAACATATTTTAAAATAAATCAATTAATTTTTATAATATATACATATATATATATATATATATATATATATATTGAAGTTTTCGGCTCTTGTTTTGAAACTTGAGAACTCTTATGTAGCGTGTTGGAATCATATTTTAAATAAATAATTATATTTATGCTCTACTTTTCTATCGACCACTATTTTTTTTAAATAATAGCAAAAATACTAAAGAACTTTGGATTATTTACCTTACCAGTTCTATCCTATTTTCTATATATTTTCATATATATATATATATATATATATATATATAATATGCCACTTGGGTGCACTTTGGCGTACTGGAATAGTTAGAAAATCAATTTTTGTACCGCTAGATGTTTATAGTTATAAGCTGTACTTCTTGGAGAATTTAAATCTTCAATTTTTTTTTTTTTCTGTTTTTTTTTTTTCTTTTTTTTTTTTTTGTAAAACAGAATCCCCAGTTATCCAAATATGCTCTGGATCGTAACTAAAAAATGCAATATGACTAAAGCTAAAACATTATTTAATTAGAAAAGCTTTTAATTGTTTTTATGGATAAGATATTTTATGAACACTATTGTCTGAAGAAAATGTTTTTCAATGAATAATTATTTTTTTACAAGAATTGTTTTCATTTTTTGCATTTTAATGAGAAGAATTTATAAAATTTTAAATCACTTAAATTTCGGTATTAATTCGTACCGGTTCAATGATATTGTTATTAATTAAAAACTATATTTGCTAATCATAAATGGAATAGCTTACTACAATTCATCTAACACCAATATTTTAAAAATATTTTTTAATTTTTGTGCGTATAAACGTGCCGATTTTTTAAATAAGGACATCCATACACGTCATTAAGAAAAATAAGGGCGGTAACTAAAGTAAATTTAAAGACAAAGTACCTAAAATTCAATCAAATATTAAATTACGAAGAATATTTTCCTAAATTTTTAAGAGATAAATTTGCCGATTAGGACCCAGAAACTAATTTTGAAAAGAAGCATCATTGCTAGGGTAACAAAGCCTAAATATCCCCCCCAAACAGCATTAGCACCGTTTAGGTATATCGCCAATCTTAGGTGGGTCTTATTTTTTTTCTCCCACATAGAGTAAAGAACAGTAAGATTATTCTCACTGCTGGTTCGTTGACTGTATAAACCTTGTGCTATTTATAATCTGTACAGATACAGGTACCTAGAAAAAACATTATATAAAGGATTCACCAGTACCGCTAATTTTAGAATATTTAATAACTTTTAGTAACTTTATGTAAAAATAATAAAATAATTTATGAAATAACAATTTAATTCATTTAAAAATTCGTTTTTCATCGAAAAAGTTTTTTGCCTTCAGACAATATTATGCATAGTGATAAAAACAAATAAAAGCAACTAAAAGCATTTAAAATTAAATAGTATCTTTGTTTTATTGGGTTTTGTATGTTACAATTCAGAGCTGATTTTAGGTTTACGAGGTCAGATTTAAAAAAAAATAAAACATGATTTACTTTCCTCAAAGCCTTGTGTTTTTAACTAATATAATGACTTGCGTGCTTCGACCATAAATTTTTAGAGTTTTTATTAATTTATCTATGGGGGTGTAATATATATATAAAAAATATATTTTTATAATGACTTTAAAAAAAAATAACATATTTATAATAATTTCCATCATACCTGAATAGTTTCTGAAAGTTTCATTAAAATCTGACAATTATTTCTATTTTTGCAAGATTTTCAAAATTAATGTGTGTCATAAGAAAAAAATGAACAAAAAATTTTAAAAGATAATTAAAAATTACTTTGTTCTTTACTCTTAATAGTAACATAAACATTTTGGCGATAAAATTTTGTTTTCACCAAGTTTGACGTCTTTTTCATCAGACTATGCGCTTTTTTTAGCGATCTCATGGAGGTACATAAATTGTTTATTTCTCGGCTACAGCCCTGCCGACATTTGGTATTTCCTCTTAATAACATAAACATTTTGTCTTTAAAATTTTGTTTAAATTCAGTCTTGGGCCTTTTTCAGTGTAAAAGTGGAGTTATATATATATAAAAAAAACATGATTATTATTCCAAAAATAGCATTAAAATTTTACTTGGGTCCCCGATACAGCACGGCTGGCCTTACGAGACTAGATTACGCGCGCAAGTTTACCCATTTACTGAGTAATTTAAAAATTAAAAAAAAAAAGCCACAGATTACTGACTGAAGCGGCCAAGCTGTACCCGGGACCCAAATAAGATTGCCATAATCCTCCTAAAAGGTGGACTTTCCGTTGTTTTTATTGCTATTTTTGTAAAAATCATAATAAGGTCCTAAAAGTAAAGTTTTAAAATCAAAAATTCAAAATGTTTCTGTTATTGTTAAAGAGGAAAGAGCAAATGTCAGCCGGGCCAAGACATGACCCAAGATTGTCGATACCTACTAGACGGTAGGTATTCGAAAATTTCTAATGCTCATTTTAGAATATTCGGGGTTTTTTTTTTACATGAGAAATTATGCTTTTTTTTATATATATATTAGTTTCTGCGTCCTAATCTGCAATTTTACCGAAAGCTTTTCGTATTAAATTAATTTACGAATGAGAAGTGAGATCGATCCTCGTTAGGTGCGTTATATTTTCGACTGTGTGCCATTTCTAATCTATGCTTAGTTTATTTAATTTAATCACTATATGATCAGTTTTGTGAAGTTCATAGCAAAGAGAATTTTTAAAATTTTAATTCAAAATTTTCATCACAATTGACAAAAAACTTCTGATGACAACAAAATCTTTAGTTTAGTCACTACATTTTCTTCACGTAGAAAATAAGAAGGAACTTTCATTTGTCAATCGTTGGAGATTCTATCAGTTTCCATATGAATGAAAAGAAACAAGTGACTTATACAATCACGAGGTTGGCGAAAAGCAGAGTGGCGCAGTGGAAGCGTGCTGGGCCCATAACCCAGAGGTCCGTAGATCGAAACTACGCTCTGCTAATAACATTATTTTTGTTTTTTTTTTTTTGCTTGAATATAGTATTTTTTTAATCCTACTGAAAGAAATATTAACTGAGATCTTAGTAGCTTCTTCCGCTACCAAGCCAAAGAAAAATTTAAAAAATGTTTTTAGTTTCCGTATATCTATTATTGATACCCTCCTACATTATATTTCAGAATTTTAAAAATATTGCTGACGTTGTGACATGTCTTCTGCTACAAACTATATCTCTATCTATAAAAGGCAGGATGTGTGTGTGTGTGTGTGTGTGTGTGTGTGTGTGTGTGTGTGTGTGTGTCTGTGTGTGTGTAACGAATGTACGGCCGCAATTTTCGACGGATTCGCAGCCAAATTAACATGCACATGCTCCAAGTTAGCGGGAAGGCCAAGGCCGTCTTTGCATTTCCCAACTCGCATCGATAGAGGAAATAATCGATTTTTTCATGCTTTTACGGCAGTTTTCATGTAGCTTGCGGTCATTTTCTACTGGCCAGAGTGAGAGCCTATAGCTGGCTGCCACGAATAGGCAGGAAAATTCCATTGGTCAGCGTTAGGGCCAACAGTTGACTGACACGAATGTTAACTAGCATGCTAAAAAATCAATAGCTGCATTCGTCACAAGTGGGAAAAATTTAAATCTGCATGGCACTTTATTCCAATTGGCTCATTCGCTTGTTTAAACTCAACGTTGATTCTGATTCCGCAGAACTGAGTTAAGTGTGAAAAAGTATTTGTTGTTAACATTCTTTTTTCATTCGGTTTTTCCAGTTACGAGTCCTTTTTTAAAACCGATCGTTTTGTGTTCATTTTGTTTAGTTCTTTTTTCGTAACACATTTAATGTTTAGCAAAAATACACAGTGTGAGATAGGCAAGAAGTAAGGCATGTAGCAACATCAGCACGGTAAAGGGCACGCCTTTAAAGGCAAGTAAGGGCAAAAATATTTTAAGTCAAGTGATAGCGATTGCTGTATGAGTCGTACGATTTTTGAATCAAGCACGGGCAACGCTGGGCCATGCTATACTTTTATCTAAAGCTTCGTCGTTAATCACATGTTTGGTCTATGGTATCCTCAGCAGCCTTCTGTTTCTGCAAGTCACTTATTCATCTGTGATGAGATTGTCCAGCATTCACTGCCATATAGGAGGACTGATATTAAATAACAGTTTAGTACACTTTTCTTTGCTTCTAACAAAATTTTCTTGTTTCTTAATACTTTGCTTAGCTTTTTGGTTAACTGAATACTTTGCTTACCCTTCGCTATATCAATGCGACTTCGGATTTATTTTAGTGTCCTCCTTTAAAGCACTTCCCAGATATTTTACGCAAACGCGTAGAAGTATCAGCGGTATATGCGATATTGTTTTAAACTTTATAAATCAGCACACCATAACGTATGTAAATTTATATTGATTAGAGTTTTAAAAATATCGCATATTTTGTTAAAAGACGTAACTGATTTTCATAAAATTATATTTGGCCAGTACGGGACTCGAACCCAGGACAAACGCGTTATTAGGACGACGCTTTAACCAACTGTAGAACTGTATAGCGAAAAAACAACATATTTTAAAATAAATCAATTAATTTTTAATATATATATATATATATATTGAAGTTTTCGGCTCTTGTTTTGAAACATGAGAACTGTTATGTAGCGTGTTGGAATCATATTTTTAAATAAATAATTATATTTATGCTCTACTTTTGTATCGAGCACTATTTTTTTAAAATAATAGCAAAAATACTAAAGAACTTTGGATTATTTACCGAACCAGTTCTTTCCTATTTTCTATATATTTTCATATATATATATATATATATATATATATATATATATATATATATATATATATGCCACATGGGTGCACTTTGGCGTACTGGAATAGTTAGAAAATCAATTTTTGTACCGCTTGATGTTTATAGTTATATGCTGTACTTGGAGAATTTATATCTTCAATTTTTATTTTTTTTTTTATTTTTTTTTTTTTTTTTTGTAAAACAGAATCCCCAGTTATCCAAATATGCTCTGGATCGTAAATAAAAAATGCAATAAGACTAAAGCTAAAACATTATTTAATTAGAAAAGCTTTTAATTGTTTTTATGGATAAGATATTTTATGAACACTATTGTCTGAAGAAAATGTTTTTCAATGAATAATTATTTTTTTACAAGAATTGTTTTCATTTTTTGCATTTTAATGAGAAGAATTTATAAAATTTTAAATCACTTAAATTTCGGTATTAATTCGTACCGGTTCAATGATATTGTTATTAATTAAAAACTATATTTGCTAATCATAAATGGAATAGCTTACTACAATTCATCGAACACCAATATTTTAAAAATATTTTTTAATTTTTGTGCGTATAAACGTGCCGATTTTTTAAATAAGGACATCCATACACGTCATTAAGAAAAATAAGGGCGGTAACTAAAGTAAATTTAAAGACAAAGTACCTAAAATTCAATCAAATATTAAATTACGAAGAATATTTTCCTAAATTTTTAAGAGATAAATTTGCAGATTAGGACCCAGAAACTAATTTTGAAAAGAAGCATCATTTCTAGGGTAACAAAGCCTAAATATCCCCACCAAACAGCATTAGCACCGTTTAGGTATATCGCCAATCTTAGGTGGGTCTTATTTTTTTTTCCCCCACATAGAGTAAAGAACAGTAAGATTATTCTCACTGCTGGTTCGTTGACTGTATAAACCTTGTGTTATTTATAATCTGTACAGAGAAAAAACATTATATAAAGGATTCACCAGTACCGCTAATTTTAGAATATTTAATAACTTTTAGTAACTTTATGTAAAAATAATAAAATAATTTATGAAATAACAATTTAATTCATTTAAAAATTCGTTTTTCATCGAAAAAGTTTTTTGCCTTCAGACAATATTATGCATAGTGATAAAAACAAATAAAAGCAACTAAAAGCATTTAAAATTAAATAGTATCTTTGTTTTATTGGGTTTTGTATGTTACAATTCAGAGCTGATTTTAGGTTTACGAGGTCAGATTTTTAAAAAAATAAAACATGATTTACTTTCCTCAAAGCCTTGTGCTTTTAACTAATATAATGACTTGCGTGCTTCGACCATAAATTTTTAGAGTTTTTATTAATTTATCTATGGGTGTGTAATATATATATAAAAAATATATTTTTATAATGACTTAAAAAAAAAATAACATATTTATAATAATTTCCATCATTCCTGAATAGTTTCTGAAAGTTTCATTAAAATCTGACAATTATTTCTATTTTTGCAAGATTTTCAAAATTAATGTGTGTCATAAGAAAAAAATGAACAAAAAATTTTAAAAGATAATTAAAAATTACTTTGTTCTTTACTCTTAATAGTAACATAAACATTTTGGCGCTAAAATTTTGTTTTCATCAAGTTTGACGTCTTTTTCATCAGACTATGCGCTTTTTTTAGCGATCTCATGGAGGTATCTAAATTATTTATGTCTCGGCTACAGCCCTGCCGACATTTGGTATTTCGTCTTAATAACATAAACATTTTGTCTTTAAAATTTTGTTTAAATTCAGTCTCTTGGGCCTTTTTCAGTGTAAAAGTGGAGTTATATATATATAAAAAAAACATGATTATTATTCCAAAAATAGCATTAAAACTTTACTTGGGTCCCGGATACAGCACGGCTGGCCTTACGAGACTAGATTACGCGCGCAAGTTTACCCATTTACAGAGTAATTTAAAAATTAAAAAAAAAGCCACAGATTACTGACTGAAGCGGCCAAGCTGTACCCGGGACCCAAATAAGATTGCCATAATCCTCCTAAAAGGTGCACTTTCCGTTGTTTTTATTGCTATTTTTGTAAAAATCATAATAAGGTCCTAAAAGTAAAGTTTTAAAGTCAAAATGTTTCTGTTATTGTTAAAGGGGAAAGAGCAAATGTCAGCCGGGCCAAGACATGACCCAAGATTGTCGATACCTCCTAGACGGTAGGTATTCGAAAATTTCTAATGCTCATTTTAGAATATTCGGGGTTTTTTTTTACATGAGAAATTATGCTTTTTTTATATATATATATTAGTTTCTGCGTCCTAATCTGCAATTTTACCGAAAGCTTTTCGTATTAAATTAATTTACGAATGAGAAGTGAGATCGATCCTCGTTAGGTGCGTTATATTTTCGACTGTGTGCCATTTCTAATCTATGCTTAGTTTATTTAATTTAATCACTATATGATCAGTTTTGTGAAGTTCATAGCAAAGAGAATTTTTGAAATTTTAATTCAAAATTTTCATCACAATTGACAAAAAACTTCTGATGACAACAAAATCTTTAGTTTTAGTCACTACATTTTCTTCACGTAGAAAATAAGAAGGAACTTTCATTTATCAATTGTTGGAGATTCTATCAGTTTCCATATGAATGAAAAGAAACAAGTAACTTATACAATCACGAGTTTGGCGCAAAGCAGAGTGGCGCAGTGGAAGCGTGCTGGGCCCACAACCCAGAGGTCCGTAGATCGAAACTACGCTCTGCTAATAACATTTTTTTTTTGTTTTTTTTTTGCTTGAATATAGTATTTTTTTAATCCTACTGAAATAAATATTAACTGAGATCTTAGTAGCTTCTTCCGCTACCAAGCCAAAGAAAAATTTAAAAAATGTTTTTAGTTTCCGTATATCTATTATTGATACCCTCCTCCATTATATTTCAGAATTTTAAAAATATTGCTGACGTTGTGACATGTCTTCTGCTACAAACTATATCTCTATCTATAAAAGGCAGGATGTGTGTGTGTGTGTGTCTGTGTGTGTCTGTGTGTGTGTAACGAATGTACGGCTGCAATTTTCGACGGATTTGCACCCAAATTAACATGCACATGCTCCAAGTTAGCGGGAAGGCCAAGGCCGTCTTTGCATTTCCCAACTCGCATCGATAGAGGAAATAATCGATTTTTTCATGCTTTTACGGCAGTTTTCATGTAGCTTGCGGTCATTTTCTACTGGCCAGAGTGAGAGCCTATAGCTGGCTGCCACGAATAGGCAGGAAAATTCCATTGGTCAGCGTTAGGGCCAACAGTTGACTGACACGAATGTTAACTAGCATGCTAGCATGCAAAAAAAATCAATAGCTGCATTCGTCACAAGTGGGAAAAATTTAAATCTGCATGGCACTTTATTCCAATTGGCTCATTCGCTTGCTTAAACTCAACGTTGATTCTGATTCCGCAGAACTGGGTTAAGTGTGAAAAAGTATTTGTTGTTAACATTCTTTTTTCATTCGTTTTTTCCAGTTACGAGTCCTTTTTTAAAACCGATCGTTTTGTGTTCATTTTGTTTAGTTCTTTTTTCGTAACAGATTTAATGTTTAGTAAAAATACACAGTGTGAGATAGGCAAGAAGTAAGGCATGTAGCAACATCAGCACGGCAAAGGGCACTCCTTTAAAGCCAAGGAAGGGCAAAAATATTTTAAGTCAAGTGATAGCGATTGCTATATGATTCGTACTATTTTTGAATCAAGCACGAGCAACGTTGGGCTATGCTGCTAGTTATCACTAAGAATACCATTTTTAGTAGCCTGACCGATATATACATATCAGGTTGAGTCAGTGGCATAGCTAGGGTGTATGCTACGCCACTCTGCAGCCCTTGAGTTTGTGGCCACCCCCGGTCCCCACAAAAAATACATATTGCACAGTGACCCACTCTTAAAAGTTATAAAACTATTTTGAGTAACATTATTATATTAATTTTATATACTCAAATACAGTATCCTTTAAGTACACACTAAATGCACTTAAACTTTATCGGTAACAGTCAAAAAGCTAAAATGACATAGAGAGAAAAACGTTTAAAATAAATAGAACCATCTTTATAGACAGTAGATATGCCAATCTATATGATGCCACAGTTTAAGAGACCAGAAATCGGAAAGATCCTTCAATTGTGAGTACTGTTTCGACATTAAAACCACTTTTATTCCAATACAATCTATATATATATAAATACCACCCGATGAAAATTGAGATTTAGTAGAGTGGGTGGGACCCTGTATCATCGATTCGGGTGTGGGGAGCAGATCATAGACTCATTCTTGAAGTTATAAAACTAGTTTGTGTACTATTATAATATTACTTTCACATAGTAAAATATAGCGTGCTTTGAATACACACTAAACACACTTAAACTTTATGAGTAACAATCAAAAAGCAAAAACGATATATCCGGATAAAAATAAAGAATTTAGACCATCTTTATTTCTGAAATGAAAATTACAACTTTTTACAAAGTGACATTTTTTTTTTTTTTTTGCTTTTTATTGGCAAATTCTTCAGTGACATATTTAATCTGTCAATTGTTTCTCTATAGACAGCAGATAGGCTAATTAAAATTATGCCATAGTTTAATTTACTCGAAATCGGAAAATTCCTTCAACTATGAGTACTGTATATTGTATCTTGAATTGTCATTCAACAGTGTCTAGCGTAAATTTTAAACTTAACTCAAAAACTAAAGATTTACGGACTTTTGTTCTTTTTTTTTTTGGTGTGAGGAACCCCCCCTACCTCAATGTCTGTAAAAGTACTTTTGATACACCCTGTATATGCCATAGTTTAAGTTACTCGAAATCGAAAAGACCCTCCAATTGTGAGTGCTGTTCCGACATTAAAACCCTTTTTATTTCAATACAGTCTATATAGACTTATAAGCCCACAGCAGACACAAAAGTGCTGCTCTCATAAAAGTACCACTCCCTCTAGCTACACCACTGCTCTTCACTCGAGGTAGAGGGTTACGTTAAGTGTCAGTTTGTGCTGATATGTGTCGAGAGATAATGGTTAACCCTAGACTGGAACAAGTTAAGATTGTAGTGATCGGAGAAACATCATCTTGGGAATCTGTTCCACAGGGCAGTGGTTCATGGGAAGAAGCTGTTCGAGAGGAACTTAATTCTCACCGATGGAATACGAGGAAGGGGGATGATGGTTTGCTGTTATGTAAGTGGCGTGGTACGTCCTAGCCTTGATGGTTAGAAGTGGCGAAACCAAGAAATATAGTTAATCCGAGCACTTTCCATAGAAATAGCGGTAGTGCAGTGAGAGACTTGCCACTTCCGGTCTGTAAGAAAGAGGTCAGTGGGTAGAAAATAATTCGGTACAATAAAATTTGTCTGTTATATGAATACTACCTCATGAAAATTATGATTTAGTAGAATGGGGGGACCCTGTATTCTCGATTCGGGTGTGGGGAGCAGATCATAGACTCACTCTTAAAGTTATAAAACTAGTTTGTGTACTAATCTTAGACCATTCGTCAAAATAAACGAAAAGAAAAAATGACGGCCATATTTAACAATTTTATTGGTGGTATTTTCTGCATGAGTAATCCAGGATTTTTATCTACTAGAATTGTTTTGTAACACGCTAATGCATGCTGAAATCCTCACAGTAATTAATATTCTTGAAGCTATCGCTGACATTTTTATGGAGATTTATAAACTCTACGTTTCCTTCAATTTCGCAAACCCGTTGATGAAATTTGAATAACCTGATTTTTATGTAAAAATACTGTTATATACCTTACCTATGAACACTAATATGTATGTCCCAATCTTCATAAATACGTTGGACACTATTGTAAGGTGGGAGTAATGTGCTGTCTAAGTAATCCACGACTAGCAGTGGTTTACCTACTTCACGCCGCTGGCGAGTATTGTATTTTGTTGATGTCATAAAGATTATCATTTCATTTCCAACCACCGTTTTGGTTATTCCTCATTCAGTTACCCTTTCCTACGTTACAACAAATACTTTAACATTACCCGAATAATTTCATTAATTTAATTTAATTTTATCGGACTTCATGGTAAGCAATATTTCCTACGAAAAATATTTTTTTTTCCATTTTTAAAAACGAAAAATAAATTTTTAGGATTTCTTACTCTTGAGCATGCAATAAACAACTGACATTTCTTTCTGAAGTCAAATTTTAACTTTCTGAAGTGTTTGGCTTTGTTTATAGTTTAGGGAGGCTATCTGAACTCCTCATCTATATTGAATTTCCTTCCAGCCAATCATGAATTGTCTTGTGTATATCACTATTACTGTTGGAAACTGCATACCCACGGACGATAATGGGTATATCCCCATTCGCATAAATACAGTAGTAAATACTGTATGTTGGTACTTTTATCGGATTCATGGTAAACGATATTTCCTAAGAAAATTAATTTTTTTCTTTTTTATTTAAATCTTTTTTCATTTTTCGCTTTTTGCGAAAAATAAATTTTTAGGATTTCTTACTCTTGAGCATGCAATATACAACTGACATTTCTTTCTGTAGCCAAATTCCAACTTTCTGGAGTGTTTGGCACTGTTTACAGTTATCGTAAACGCAAGGCGAACTGGAAACTGGATTCTTGTCCATTCGAAATGATATTTGGATGGTTTAGGAATAAGTTTTATTCTTTGGATTAATACCGCCCTTTCTGTTCTAATTTCAGTACATTGTAGTAGACTGTTAGTCAATTAGTTTGTCGA